>JANHZU010006223.1:36799-47286 GCA_032468055.1 Acrochordus granulatus | reverse complement strand
TCCTTCCCTCTCCTCTCCTCTCCTCTCCTCTCCTCTTCTTTTTCTTTTAGCTTTTCATACAAAGCATTTTGTGGTGAAGTCCTATCTTAGCTACAATACTTGAAACATTTTGATCATTGGAGGGAAAGGAGAAATAGTGTATTATCAAGTCCTGTTGGGTCCTCAAATCCAGGAATTTATTTATTGTTGATGGGCCATGAAAGGTGAACTCTTAACATTGTATCTCTAGACTAGAGGCAGTAAGATTCTTTTGTACCATCTTCAGGTATCAGGGAGGAAAAGTTAGAAAGTACACTTTTAAATACTGCTGAAATTACATGTTGGCTGTTATATAAACACCTACCAGGAATATACACCATCAAAGAGATTGCTTAGTACACATGAACAGTTAGAAATAAACAGATTAGTGGAAACCTGGTTTCTGTCTATCATCTCTCCATTTATCTCATATGGATATATACAGATGTGTAGGTGGGGTGTATTTATGGTATAGTATATACATCATGAAGAACACATATCCTTTCTATGCTACTTTGCCAATGCAGCCATTCTGCGCAATTAAACTAATTTTGTATTATATTATTTTCCACTCAACTGACTCTACATAGGCAAAAATGAGAGAAAGCAGCAGAATCTATTTACTGCTTCCATGCATGCTGTGGTGCAGCCCACTGGGAATTTTAAAATAAAAGAAGGATATCCCCAAGGAAGGGATAAAAAAAATCAAGATATGGCCACAACCACTCAATCAAAGCCAATCCCCTTGTTTTACTTGGACCATGGTATATGTAATAAAGGGGATGCGGCTTTGATTGATGGCTGGGGCCACCATACTGATTATGCTGACCTCTCCCCTGTGAACATCCTGGCTTGCACCATTTTACACTCTAATATAGAATTGTGCTGTAAATATCTATTTCAAAGAAATTTTTTGCAAATTATGCTCTTGCCATTCAGTTTCCTTTTAGCACACTGTACCTTTCTCCAACAATCGTTATGACTGCTGGAATATTGTCTTAAATCATGGAATTCATTTCAGTGCATGGTTTTGCATTTTCTTTTGTACCGCAAGGCAGGGTCAAATTACTCTTTGTGGCTTTTCACAAAAGACATTGCAACATAAAGCAAACTCGTTTGGAGTCTCGGGCTTTTTCTTTTTTTGGTCATATGTGTATATAATTTAAAAAAAGATATTTGATCTATTTCCTTCATGGTTTAGTGTAGATGTAATGCCTGATGACAAGAGGACCTATGCCAATGTATTCATTTCCCAGTGTTTGGTTCATTCTCCAAAGTGGTTCTGATGTTTGAAAGTATTGCATACTAACCTCTGTTTACAATGTTTAAGCTCAGCTTAGTAACATTTTAGTATACTGAGCTTGATGGTATAGAAATTAATGAAAAAAATGGTGGTATGGCCAACTGACTTTGCAGGAAAAATCTGAGGTAACTAAAAATGTCTCCCCATTGCATCTATGGGATCCTCCCTCTTGACTGGAAACCAAGGAGGCACAAAACAGACCTGCAGGAGGCTCTAGATAAATTAAGCCCATTTTTGTGTGATTCTTAGAAAACCAACTCCACCCTTTAAGGCAAAGAAAATATGTCAATTTCGTTTAAAGTTAGAACCCAGAATGACAAGAATCTAAGACCATCAGCTGTAATTAGTGGGTGAGTTTTAGCCAAACGGACCGAATCTGCAGCATTTTCCAAAAAAAAAAATATGCTGGTTAGTTTGAAAAAGAAAGACAGACTGATGTAAGGGAGACTTTCCAATAGCAAGCTGGTGACATTTTTAAATATTTTGCTGAAATCAGATGCATTGAGACAGACTTCGCAGCAACCATTGATGGGCCTAGAACCATCTGATAACCCGACGTTTAAGACAAAGAAGAGGGCCGTTTTACCATTCTTTTCATTCTGCGTTTTAGCTGACCTTAGTGAAAGCAGCGGCTAAATGTTTTGATGACTTTGATGAAGTTGAAGCTTTTGGAACAAAAAGAATACGCTTGTATCCTGCACAAAACCTGAATGCTTGTCAAATGCCTTTTGCATTTTCATGAGAGGGAAGTTGGCATTCTTGTTGAAAGCATTTGCTTAAGCTCACAAAGAAGCTATTCTTGATTAGAATAACTTGAATCCCTAGTAAAACTGAGCAGAAATTAAAACAAGCCCAGGCATCTCAACTTCAATTAAATCCAGTCCTTTTCTAACTATTATCAAACCCAAATAACCATTAACTGAGCAACCAGTTAGGAAAATATCTGGGAAGAGGTGTCTAGGATCTGAAGTTTGCTCGTAAGAGTTCCTTATTACTTATGGGTAGTCCCCAACTTATGACCAACATTGGGTTGAGAACTATTGTTAAGTCATTAAGTGAGTTGCGCCTGATTTTAGGACCTTTTTTGCCATGGCTGTTATGTGAATGAAGCTTTCCCTATTGACTTTGCTTGTTGGAAACCATCTGGGAAGGTGACAGAAATTGATCAGGTGACCCCAGGACTGTTTGCTGCAACTGTTGTAAATACATGCTGGTTGCCAAGTACCCAAATTTTGATCACATGACTCTGGGAATGCTCTGACAATTGCAAATGCAAGGACTTCAGTGCCATCATAAATTCAAATGGTTGCGAAACGAATGGTCGTAAGTTGAGGACTACCTGTATTTAATTTTGAAGCCTATAAAGAAGCAAAGGAACTATCACTCGTAACTGAATATATGGCAGCATTCGGCTGTGTTTGGTCTGTCAGTGTCTTCAGACCTTGCTCCAGACATAATTGGGATCCTGTTTGAATGTGGCAGCAACATGGCTCTCGGTTTTACAGGTGATAGAAGCAGCACCATCTAGCTATTCTACCGATGCTCTCATCTCAGACCCTGGAAGAAAGCATCATGCAACCAGTAAATACATTTGCCATGACAACTGGGCAAAACAACAGGATGTCAAGGTCTTCTTGTTAGATTATTCCATTTCTTTAAAAAATATACAGAAGTATATTTTTCATGGCTCTTCTCATTCCCTCCAACAGCAAAGGAAGAGGTAAATGCCAGCTGAAACTTGGTTGCAATGGATCCACTGAAAGAAAGAGGTAACAGCATGCCCACAGTCTCTTTGTCTCTCTCTCTCTCACACACACACTCATTCTTTTAGAAAATGAAATCATTTTCATTAAGGAAAAAAAATGAAAACTTATTATTGCTTTGGAAACAATTCCCAGGTACCTTTGATATTCTTCCCTCAGGGACCCCATAAGGGCTTGTGTACAGTGAGTACCATCCAGGCATAGCATAATGATGGCTATTTTTTCCCCAACTGGGTCTTCATGCCAGGGAAAAGCTGTCTTTTTGAATTCCCATCACAATGCCCTTTGGTTAAATAGATCGCGAAAGATTGTTAATCTCTGTTCCCCATTTCTTGATTAAGCCATGTAGCAGCACGTAGGAAGCTAAATTAACATATGAAAACACACTAGAACCTTAATACATGTTGTAAATCAAAACTTCCCTGAGTATAAATGTTATTACAATTAATGTTATTTAAAAGTATTCCTAAATACATAAAGGACTAAAACTTTGTTGCCTTAAACAGAAGGACAAACTATGTCTCACTCGAGAATTAAGCCTGAGAACAGACCAAGGTGGGCAAATGATTCTGGCGCCTTAGACTAAAAAACATCTTGGATTAAAACTGAAACCATCATACAAAGAAGTAAATAACAGTTTGCTCCCCTTTCAAAACTTTTATTAATAGGGAACGCTTGCGGCACCTTGACACTGAAATGTTAGTGTTGCAACAGGCTCCTCTCTGGAGCATCTAGAGCTGCTTCTCTCTGCCAAATAGCAGGGCCCTCTGTGTATTTTTGCATGGGCATGTTAAAATGTGAACCAGAGATTAATCCTACCAAAGTGCAGAACTCACCACGTACATCCTCAGAAGGGAGCATCATCTTTCCTACCACAATCAAGTTGTGATTTTACTGAAAAGGAACACACTCTCACGTCTGTATTAGAGCGACCTTGTGCGGTTTTTTCCCTGCCTTTGAGCCAGTGTTGACTCCTTGAAACTGCCTGGACAAATCCCTGGCAAGTTTTTCAGAAGCGGCTTGCCACTGCCTCCTCCCTAGGGCTGAGAGACAGTGACTGGCTTGAAAATCTCTCCCTCCCCTCCCCTCCCCTCCCCTCCGAGTCACTGTTGACTCCTGGAGCCTGCCTGGATTAGGCACTGCGGTTTTCTTGGCAAAAGTTCCTTTGCCTAAGCTTTGGGCCTAAGGTAGGACGAGAACCCCTGGCGTGAAGCCTGGTGTCTTAACCACTTTACCAAACTGGCTCGATGCATAAAAAGACCTTCAAGGGTGGCATCAGGTGAGCCTTTTCCCCCGAAAGTGTGAAAGTGATTCTACTCCCGCGTTTTCAGCATTGACTTTCTTTTCCTCCTCCATCCCTTTCTCTGCTGATTCTTTCTCTCGTTCTGAATTGGATATAAGACTGCATGTGCAGAGTTGTTTTATTTAGTCCTCAATTGTTTTAGTGAATGATTTCTTCGAGTATCTTGAGGCAACTCTTTTTCTGCCACCAGTGCTTATAATGATGCAGCCAGTAGTGAAAATTTGTAGTTGTAACTTGAGTGTCCGACAGCATGGAGTATCTTATGGCTTGTAGAAGAAAATCCAGGAGAGGGGTAGCTGACAATAATGATGGGGTGCAGAATAAAATGTACTTATTCTTCAGATGTTACACTTCACAGATTTTGCAGTTCTCAGCTCAAAATCTTCACCTGAAATGAATGTTGAAGTGTATATCCAAAGGCAAAAGACGTTTCAGCAATTTCAGGTTTTGACAAAATGTAGTGACATGATCAAAAATATATTTCATACATTCATAGGTGGAAGGAGCCATTTCCATCAGACTTTCAGTGCCGGGATCTATATTGAAGCATCCAAAAAGATGACCCTCTAATCTCCAGTTTAAAGTCGTCACCATGCTTTGTGAGATGGCGCTCCTCTTATGGCAGTAGTCCATCATCCAGATAATTCAGGCATCATCCCAGAAACCAAAGCCCTTCTGTTGTACCACTGATGTTGCCAATGATGGACATCTAGTCTTCTTTTTTCGCCTTCTAATCCTCCTCCATAGATGGAAGGATGGACAAAAGTACCACCTAAGCTGCCAAGTTTTGGACTTCCTTTCCAAGATTTTTCAAAGTTTCTGATGATACAGTTCTGGTTGTTCTTTGCAAGTTTCACTAGTGTTCCCAGTGGTATCTCAATGCAATATTGCGAACATTTGTATGCTACTTGATTCCCTTCCTTCCTTCCTTCCTTCCTTCCTTCCTTCCTTCCTTCCTTCCTTCCTTCCTTCCTCCCTTCCTTCTCTACTCTGCCTGCTGGTTGGGGAATTCTGGATGTTGAAGGCCACACATCTTAAAGTTGCCAACTTCGACAAATGCTGCTTTAACTGTCTTCTTTATTAAGAATTGCGTCCAGATTTAGTTTATCTTGCAGTTCTTTCTTTGATAAAGCCTTATTCTTTGTGATCAGTTGAAGAGCAGCCATTCCCTGTTCTAGTGTTTGACTTTTCTTCAAACTTAACATTTCCTGCAGATAAATTGCAGGTTGTTCTCAGGCAGGAAAACAAACTTTCCACAAACATTACAGCTCACAACTGCAGTCTCCTATCTGTTAATTTCCATTGTGGTTTTTTGGGCAGCACCAGTGAAAAGCTTTTATTTTATTTTCATTTATTTTGTTCCATTTTCAGGCTTTTGGGTTAGCAAGGTGAACAATCTAGACGGCGAAAGAGAATTTGTTAGGGATTTTCTCTTAAATTCTCCCAGTTAACTCTTATAGTATTGATCTTCTCTGTTCACTCCCTCACTGAGTGAATTTGCTCCTTGGCACTGGATTTATTCATTTTGCAGACTCTCTTACTCAGCGGGAAGCAATCGTTTCGCCGCTTGAAATGGGCAATCTTTAGCTGCCAAGACACATTCTAATCCATACATTGATATTGGTTTTCTGTGAGCTCAAATTGCACATTATTGCAGAAATGGGATGGAATGGACTTATAGATGAAGACACATAAACAGATCCACCCGTATCCTCATGGGGGTAGGCTGTGCCAGGGATGACCTTAGAACAATTTGCCCTATAACCTTCCTAGGCAATTGGAATAAAACTCCAACAAGAGGTTCTCATAAATAGAAGTATCTGATATTGTTGAGAAACTCCCATCTAGGTAAGAAGGAGGGGTCACGTGGGGAACTAGATTTGAATCCTTGTGCAGCTGCAAGAGGCCCCCACCTTCCCCAGTTCCATGAAACCTTATCTGGTTGTTCCCAGGGGAAGGCAAGCAGTCTGGGGAGATTCTTGTAAAATAGATAGAAGTCAATACAATTGCTGACTTAGATTTATCAGCACTAGTGAATTACTGCTTGTACCTGACAGGTCCACGGTCCATCGTTTAGGCTGGTGAGGCTAGCAAATAGCTGTACCAGGGGTCTAGCTGGGGTGCCATCAATGATATCTTGCTGTTTAGCACATAATGAAGTCAGTGGCAGCATACATGAAGCCAGATCTCTCAGCACCACTGCGGCACTGGGATAGTCTTTTTTTTTTTCTTCCGTTCATTCTCATCTGATTCTTGGAGACCACCCGGACAAATCCCTGAAGGTTTCTTGACAACATTTGGTTTGCTGTTGCCTCCTTCTTAGGGTTGAGAGAAGTTGACTAGCCAAGATCACTAGGCTTTGTGCCCAAGCATAATTGGAACTTACCATGTACCAGTTTCTGGCCTGATGGCTTAACCACTACACCAACTGGCTCTCAAGATAGTCCCTACCAATTATTATATCCTAGTTTTAAAATAATTCCTTTTTATTTAGTTAATCATAAAATCTCTAGTTTTTTAAGTAGTAAACCTAGAAATCTTTTTCTAATATTTTTATAAAAAAGGCCAAAATTATTTGTTGAAAATAGCAGTATCCACACGTGTGTGTGTTTATATTTGTGTGTATGGAAGCTGGAGGCAAAATCAGATATGTGGCTGGTGGAGTGTTAGTAGTTAAGTCCCTAACCTTAATCCTTTTGTACATGTGGATGCCAATGGTGGGAAACTATAAAAATAAAATTAGAATGTAACAAATAAAAATATGCAGTGTAAATATAGACTGAATGGCGTTGCCATAAACTAGATAATCTTTTGTTTTCCCTATCTTTTCTTTTTATTTCTTTTCCTTATGATGTCTTCATTTTCTGTATTTTTTATCACACTGTTTACCCAGAAAAGAAATGGTGTGGTGTAAGTATAGATAATGGCATGTCACACGATTTTTAGGACTTTTTCTTATCTTACATTACAACTAAGGTAAATTTGACCTCAACTTTTTGTTCAGCGCTTTCAGAATGTGCTTCAGTTTTACTTGTGGCATTAGATGTCAGTTGCGTCTTATTCTGAATATTGCACGCATCATTTCAATGCATACTTCCCCTATATGATATGAACATTTTTGAGAGGCTGTATATGAGGAAAGCAATGCAAAGATG
The DNA here is from genome assembly GCA_032468055.1 of Acrochordus granulatus. NCBI lineage: Eukaryota > Metazoa > Chordata > Lepidosauria > Squamata > Acrochordidae > Acrochordus > Acrochordus granulatus. The sequence goes on along the minus strand of JANHZU010006223.1, from coordinate 39,744 downwards.
TCTAAAGTGAACTTTAAAATCAAAATTTTAATATATCATGTAAAGTACTAACTTTTTTATGGATCATGCTTTCTTCACTGAACCATGCTATTTCTTACACGACAGATCAAACTATTCTTCATCTTGGGGACATCTACAGGCAGATCAAACTATCAAGATGGCTGACACCATCTCAATTTTTTTGACTCACCCTGCAGATGACTTTCCTGTCACCAGAGTCTGGGCAATGATAAAAATGGAGAATGGAATGGAATTCTTGATTGAGAACCCAAGTTCCTTAAATATGTGATATATTTAATATCAAATTAATAAATATAAATCAAAATTTATATTTATTCAGTTATAACAAAATATAATCAAATTAAACTTATATTCATATCTCCCACTTGTAAAGTCCTTTTTTCCTCTGGAAACACACTTCTGAATAAAATGAATACACATCAATTCATGATTCAATTTCCTGAAAGCGATACTGGTTATTTTGATGTCCCAGACAGCAAGGAGAACCCCAGACCTAAAGATTGGGGCAGCCAGCTTGATTGCTCCTAACCTTGGACACCTCGGATTCTCACTTAACCTCTCTGCCTTGTGAAGTTGCAAACAAAGGCAGCGATTATTTATTTATTTATTTATATCCCGCCCTAATTATTTTTCAAACAACTCAAAGTGGCAAACATATTCGACACACGTCCTCCTGTTATTTTCTCCGTAGCAGCAACCCTGTGAGGTGATTGGGCTGAGAGAGAGTGACTGGCCCAAGGACCCAGCTGGCTTTCATCGCCAAGGGGGGACTAGAATTCGCAGTCTCCCACATTCCTAACCCGGCGCCTTAACCACTAGACCAAACTGGCTCTCAAATGCAGCAGTTATGTAGACCCAAAGGGATGGAACTTTTTTGCATTTTTAACATTTGCCAATAACGTAGCTGGAAGCAATCCACCCATTTCGAATAGCTGAGACAGTGAGTTTATAGATATGATACATATCCTCTTCTCCCCTCCCCTCCCTCTCCTTTTTTTTCTTTTTCTTCTGAATAAAAAATCTTTCTGCTCACTAGCTGGGCCACTTTTTCTGTGCACCGAAGAATGATATAGCTTCTCATGTGAAAAGAAAGGCCAGAAATAGGTTCCAGTTACGGGGTAAACAGCAAACAGCCTTGTTGCATAATCCTTCACATCAGTCCTCAGAAATGAACTCCGTGGTGTTCAATGGGATGTAAGTACATAAAAAATTCCCATCTTATGGAGTGACTGTGTGGAACAGGCCATCGCCTTACTTCTTTTATCACAGAGAAGATAACCTTGTGATTAAAATATGCTTCACAGTAGTTCATTTTGCACGTAGCCTCCAACACCTGCTTACTTACTTATCAACCCAATTTCCAATCTTCCCATGGGAAATCAGAGTCCTCTTTGGCTTCAGATGTGTGTATGTGTGTTTCTCTAGGAGTTTGTGGATACTTTCTTTCATTAAAAAAGGTTGGTGTGCATTTTCAAATTATTTCTGAAATGATTTTACAAAGCAGTATAAAATATTCTGTAATATTTTATAATTCGCAATGAACAGCATCCAGTTGAAAATCAGAACATCAAAAACTAGTAACGTTCAATCAATTATGCAAATACAAAATATATTGAGCCCACGGTCATAAAATGACGAAAACAAGATAAAGGTCAGTGAGGATAAAGGTCTTTTATATCTAAAAGAAAAAAAACAAAAGTTCTTTGTCCTATATTAATTCCATTAGATGGCGCCAGCTGAAACTTCCCTGGGAAAAGATTCCTTAATTGGGACAAGGGACAACTATTAGAAAAACTCTTTGCTTCACCTAAAATGATGAAATAACTGCAGGAGATCCTCCACTGAGTACCTGCATAATAAACATCTATGGGGAAATGTATGTGGGGCAACATTTTACAGAAGGATTATCATGGAGATGTTAAAGTCTATATAACTTCATTTCTTCAGAAAGCTGAACAGGTTATTCTTTTTTCTACACAAATGTTTAAATTACAGCCTTTGGATTTTCATCATGAAATACTGAAGAAGTGTCTGCTTGGTGTAGAAACATAAGGAAGGAAAGCATAGCTGAAAAATGGGAATGCTATTCTGTTTCGCTCACAATCTTGTACAGCAAGGAATTTTAGAGTCAATTGCTCTGGCCATCTTCCAGAGAGATATAGCTGATATCCAAAATTATCAGAGCGACAAATTTAAGGAAGTAGCCCTAGTGATTAAAAATATGTTACCAAGAGTAATCTCAGTATTTTCCCTTTTGCTTTCATTTATGGGATGAGTGGTTTCATGGGATGAAAATATATTTTCATACAATGCGGTGAGAAGGGATAAGATAGAGCACCAGACTTCATACCAGATCTTACAAAAGGAGCTCCAAGAATACAGCTCAGCTAGATCAAATTATTGATACAAAGAAGTCATACATACAGGAAGCTCAGCTTATTGTGGAATGTAGGAATCATGTGTTATCTTGAACACTATTAGTTTGCTGGTTGGGGTCTAAGCTGAGCAGCTTCAGCTGAGGAAAAGTGGTGCAAGGAACACACATATACTTTACATGATGGATTTTATACCCTGAGATCTTTAGTGATAAACTAAAACTGGTTTGACAAGTTAGAATGGACCCACATTTATAATCTACTATCAAATGTACACCAATAATCAAACATTGTGGTGGTGCAACAGATTCTCGATAGCTCCCTAATCTCATTGTTGTCTAAAGCAGACCAAAAAAAAACAGTAAGTCATTTATTTATTTATTAAATTTATATGCCGCCGAAATCCGAAGACTCACAGCAGCTAACAACAATAAAAAAACAATATATTAAAAACAATAAAAATAACCCCCCCTTAAAACAAAATAAAAAAACCTGGCAGACTAGCGAGGTAGGCAAAAGATTTAGAATATAAAAAGGGGGGTGAGGATG
>JANHZU010006223.1:1094-23570 GCA_032468055.1 Acrochordus granulatus | reverse complement strand
CCAAAGTACCTGAGCTTCAGCTTCAATATCTGTCCCTCCAAAGAGCAATCAGGTTTGATTTGCTGTAGGATTGACTGTCTATTTCAGCTATGAATTATATCCACAGTTTTCCAGTGTTAACCCCCTACATGAAAAAAATCAGCACGCAGACATAATATTTCTGTATTACAAGGATAAATCAGAAATATAGTGATCCAGCTCCTTTTTAATTTATTCTATTTAGAGTCCAATATTCACATTTATCTATTATCCTAGCTTCCTGACAACAGAAAATCTTGTTGAAGATACTTTCAGATCTGTAGACTGTGTTTAGGCATCATAGAATGCACCTTTTTATCTTTTTAAAAATACATATACCAAAATGTTTAATTTGCCCAATTAAACAATTCTGGACAGTTTATAAAAAAGTAAAATGATAAAATATTAAAACTGAAAGCCAAAAAGATTAAACCCATACAAGAGCATAATCTGCATAAATAAAAGATCAATAGTGCAAGGCTATTCTAGCAGAAAATTAAACACTTGTGATCTTCAGTGCCTTTTAGAAGCTGTAAAAGACTCCATTTTATAGCTTTAAAAACAAATATAGTTTTATCCTTCATTTATAAGAATTTTTAAATTAGACTTTTTAACTAATAATATTTTAGAAATACATCTTGCCAAATACAAACAAATACGCAACTGTTAAGGTCAAATGCTTAAAAACTAAACAGAATTACAGAAAAACAGATGCAAATAAAGGAGCATGTAAAATATATCATATATTTCAATTATTATGGTGGAATTCATAAAAGCACACAGTGGCGTATATCTACTTGGAAATAAGACCTTCTGAATTCAGAGCACAATTTTTATTGTCTCATTCTGAATGAAACTCAAAATTAATTTCTATAGATAAAGTTATGGATTTTATTCTTAAATAATATATGTATGGCACAACAGACAGTTCTATAATTCATTTTTCAGCTTGCTAAACAAACTGTTTTCACGTCAGTAACTGCCAATATCCATTTGGATATGATCCTAGATTGTTGAAAAACTGAAGGATGAGATTCAAGATTAGACTTTTGGACTGAAATTCTAATCACCTTTAATACGAAGTATTGAATGCAGTAGTGGTTTAGTTGTAGCTATTTAGAACACATACACTGTGCTCTAAATCCACTTTAGAGGTGGATTTGCTGGTTTTTTTCCGTTCTGCAGTCAAGAATCAAAGTCTCAGTGACGGTGTAAGAAATCAAGCATTTCCAGAGAAAGTATGAGAACAACGGAGACTTGAAAGCCCATTTCAGCAGATCCTCACTGTCTTGTTAAAAACAACAGAAAGTTTTATGCTTAGACATTTTTTAAAATACAAGCCAACAATATGACTATATGGTATAAAGATACAATCTGTTGTAAAAAAAGCTGAATATCACTATGAATAGCCATGATACTTTAGACCATTTTTAAACTATAAATTTAAAATGGGAAACTGTCATTGTTTTACAATGTAAAATTGAAAGTCAGCTCAGAACCTGCTAAAAATCAAATTCTGTGGTTTTGTGGAATTATAGAGACTGCAGCCTAGATGTGGACATAGCTGTACTTTTCTGACAAATCTAAGTAACCACAAAGTCTCAAAATCTCATATAGGGATCAAACGTTGCTCAACGTTTCCTGTCATTTTATTTTTCATCAGTGCCCTTTGCATACTTTTACCTTTGTACTACATATGATACTCCTTCCTGGGCTTTCACTTTTTTTTCAAACTAAAAAAAAAACAACTCTTCAGTTTAGGAAAATCAAAAAAGGAAAATTAAAACTCCAAACACAAATATTAAAAAAATGGAGGGAAAGTAAAATTGGAATATGAAGCTTAATCAGTTTAAACGGTTTGGTAAGAAAATCCTGATTATTTGGCATATTTATAATTAAAACTTAGAGCAAAATGGCAAAAAATACAAACTTTCTTAAAAAGACAAGTAGAGTTTTATTAATAGATGTAATCAGCAAACGTCCAAGAGGGGGGCAGGAAACAGGATACACAAAAGTTCTCACATATAAGCTGAACAGATGATACTTGAGCAGTAAAGAATTTGCCTTAATTACAACTGCACATGCTGTTTCAGAAAAGCACATTTTCCTTGCTCGAAGCACGGAAGACATTTGTTCTAAGATGATGTCTGTCTAAAAACAAAGAATGAATCTTTGATAATATTGTTTTATTGATAAATACTTTTACAATTAATTTCAAAAACACATGCAAGTAATCAACTACTTTATTTAACATTGAACTGAACCTCAAATAAAAGTTCAAATATCATCATCCAGACACAACAACTACTGTTATCAAGTTTCTTCCTTCACATTTGCCCCAGTGAGCTAATTTAGATTATTGCTATCCTAGACGGGAGCCTGGCCACTCTGGCTGAGCATACTGTTCGAACATCCCAAATACGGAACAAATGCATTCAGCTAGTGCTTACTTTCCCCAGAAGGCCATCATTCCGAAATTCACATCCCGATAAAATTCATGCTAGAGCCATAAGGGAACTTTTGAAGACATCACGATGGTAAGATTACAGGTGTAAGTGCAACTGATGTAAAAAGGAATTTTTCAAAGGCAGCACTCAGCCTCGTTTTTCTCCTTTCAAAGAGGAGGAGAGAAATACCTTTGCTGAACATTCAACTGGTTTTTCGTTTCATATCTCATCCTTTGATCTATACAAAACGGGTCAGCAACAGTGAAAACACCTCCTTTGTTCATTCCAGAATCACCCAAACGTTTGGACCAAGAAGCTGTCACGGTTTGTTCTGCTCGGCCGTTGACTCGGGCGTCAAGCCAGCCCGGTCTGTCTTCCTTTGACTGTCGCCCACCTGACAGTCAAAGTCGCCGACTCCGACTCCGCGGACATCGGTCCTTTCTCCCACCAACCCTCCCGCCGCCAGCGGCACGCGGAGATTTGCGCAGCCTTCCTTAGGATCTCATGCGAGCCGGCCGGGGCTTTGCTGGGGAACTTTTCTTCCCTGAGCCGGACGCTCTGCGAAGCCCGCCTTTGCGCCGGGGAGACGAGGCGGGTTCGAAAAACAAGTGCCGACTTTCCTGAGCCGGAGCCGTCCCTTTTCCCTGCCCAGCCCTGCTTCGTGGGCAAGAAATTCCTCGGGACGGCGGCGGCGGCGCAGCCTTCCTTCTCCCCCTTCCCGGCCAAGTCTTCAAAGGCGCAGGCAAGGCGTGCGCGGCGGATCACGCCTCCGTCTCTCCGGGTCTGGGCGTGCCCGCCCGCGGGGCTGGGTGGGAGCGAGCGGCGCGGGCGGCTTTTGTTCGGCCGCTGGGTCCCGCGCGGCTCCCCCCCCCCGCGCAGCAGGTGTTCAGGTAGCTGGTCGTCCGCGCCGCGGCTCCCTCCCCCGCTTCGGATCCTTCCGACTTGCGCGCAAGCACAGCGTGAGGGGGGAGGGCGGCTCCCAGGACAGCCGGTCCCAGGTTGGGTTTCCAGCCTCCCTTTTGCGGTTTGGAAAAAATCGCTCCCCTCCCCCGCGCCGAGGTTTACCTGGGACAGGTTTTAAGGCGCTGGAGCGCAGAGCCCGCTTTGCGGCGCGGGAGACGGGCAGAGGCTCGGCTCGGCTCGGGCGCCGCTGCCCTCCCGCAGCTCCTATCGCTGCAACCGGCGGGGAAATTTGGGCAGCAAAGGCAGAGGGGAGAAAGCGCGGCCGCTGGGAAGAAGGCGGAAGGCGGGCGCGGCCGGCGTTTGCTCCGGTGGAGACGGATCGGCTACGAGAGCGGGGGGGGGGGAGAAGCGGCTGGAAGGAACGACGTCCCCTCTCCCCCCGCATCACTCGGAGGCCCTCCCCACGGCTGGCCTTCTGGAACAGGCGATCAGGTAAGGTTCGCGGGCGCCTTCTTAACGTTCCAGGAGGGAAGAAGTCCCGTTTCATCGCGCCGCCAGCTCTGTCCTCGCTTTACGCGGCGCGCCCGGGTTAGCCGGCTAGCCTGCGCTTCGAGTGCTGGATCCGCCCCCTGGTGGGCGACAGCCCAGAGGCCGGGGGGGGAACAAGCGGGGCGCCAACCGGTTCCCCCGCCTAGTTTTTCCGGCCCGCGGATGGGCTGCCCCGCGCCGGGACCGGGACCCCGCCTCGCCCCCAGCCTTCGCAGAGGAGCCGCGGCCTTCCCCCTCGCCCGCTTTCGCCGGACGGGCGCAGTCGGGTTCGGAGCCGTGGCTAGACCTCCTGCGGCAGAGGGCGGCGAAGTCGCCGACGGGATTGGCTACCTTTGACGAAGCTCCGGTGACCCTTGAGGGGGAAGCGCGCGTAGTTCCACTTAGCGACCTGCTTGATGCCTGAGCTGCGTAGATGGAACTCCAGGCAAACAAAACTTGAGAAAGCGGCCTGCGGAAGAGGATGACAGAGGCCCGCTTTCCTCTTGGGAGTCGGGGACTGACTCAATGTGGCCCTCTCTCCCTGAAGGAGGTCGTTTCCAGAGCTCACCGACTTCCATTCTTAAGAGATGTTTCTGTTGAGGTCTCAGGTGCAAATCTAGAGTTTCTCTCCCCCTCTTTATTTTTATCTCTAGGTGGACTGCTGGTCTCTGAATTCTTTAACATAGCCAGCACCCCAGCATATTCTTATTATTTCTTATTATGGTTCATTACACAGCCAGATGTTTAGACTGAGTTTGGCATGTTTGTCCACCTGTGGAGTCCTTCCAAGGACCTGGGATAGACAGATGCTGTTCTTTGAATTTTATTATTTATTATTATCATCATCATTTCCCAGAACTTTCTCCCTTTTTTACTGTGATGGTTCTTTATTGTTGTTGTTGTTCAGTCGCGCAGGTGTCCTGCACTGCCTCCTGGAGTCGGCCCAAGCCAACCCCCATCACTACGCTATCTAACCATCTCATCCTGCACTGTTCATTATTTCACTTTATGGTTTTAAGGTTTGTCCTGTTGCAAGTAACTTTGAACTGGCCACATGGGCAGGAGAACAAATTATTCTTCCCATTATCCTGTTCCCTGGTATAACTTTGCCTTCAGAGCTCCGTCTGCTTGGTGTCTTGGCTTTTCTAATGTAAGCCACCCACATGTTAGTGGGGCACTTGATCCGAGGTAGTAAGGTATTCTAGAAGAAAATAGGGGGACTGATGCTCTTTCGAAAGTTATCTGACATTTGCGGTCTGGATGACGGGGAGTCAGGTGTTACGGGATAGGACAGAGATGCAACAGAAAGGGGAAGAGATTAATTTCCTTTTGAAACACACACTCATGCGAGAGAAAAGTGCAGATCCTTCGTTGTGTATTTTGGGAAGCAAGACTGGAAAAGAAGGCTTCAGCTGATTCAGTTACAACTGTGTCATTAGATTCAGGTTTGGATACTTTATTGGCAAATCGTGATTAGACCCACAAGGAATTTGACTCTGGTACAGCAGCTCTCAACAGTAAACAAATAATAACATAAACAAATAAAACTGTGTATTCAACAGTAAAATGTGCAGCCAATAGAAGGGAATTAGAAGATTAGAATTCTGGCCATTGAGAACAGGACTTCCTTTTCGTGCATTTGTTAAAAATTCTGGATGTAGAACGTATTTTCAGTATACCGTAAAAGCTTATAATGTAAATCATTGTTCTGCCCATTGAATTTCTCTTTGGCTCTTTGCTGCACATAATTTGTAAAAAGTTAATAAGAATCCAATCTGAAAGAAATGGATTTTTACTTTTAACAAAACAATTTTCCAGGGATCTCTACATGCAACGTCTATTGTTTTTTTCTTCTTTGTTTTTCAGAAACAAAAATATATCAATAGATGAACTTATTCCTTAATGACAGTTCTTGTTCAGAATTATGAGCGCGGCTGTTTTATCTTTTTTAGCACATTACATCAGCAAGATCCTTTTTCATCAGTAATCTATATGATTTTTCAAAAATATAACAATATATTTAATATAAATAAATACAAAATTCAGATTGGATATGAAGCAAAAAATTGACTTTTCATAAACTAAATAAGAAATTACATCTTCCTTTTTTTTCCCCAAAGGGAATCAAAATGAATTCAGCTTGTATAATTCTGGCTTCAAGGCATGAATTTTTTTCTAAGAAAAAGTTTGAAAATTTGGCATTACAGTAGTAAAGTTCAAAATAACATTTAAGATTTAACTGTAAAGTTCTATATCTTGCTGTAAATTTGCATTTCTTTCAGAGATACAGGGAACAGACTAAGAAACAGACCTAGTCATGCTTACTTGGGAATAAGTCTGAGCTTGGTGGGATTATAAATGCAATTAATTAACTTATTGAATTCAGTGGTTTTTAAAGTATAACCTTAATTATTCTCTGGATTTAGAATTTGGTTTCCAGTTTTGAGGTTTTTGGTTTACTTTAAAGCTAAAAAAAGTTCCAGTTTTACAGTCAGTCTAGCTAGAAAAGTAACCATGGATCTTTCATCTTTAGTTCATTACAGAGGTATTTTTTTATGATCTATTCTTTATGAACAGGTTCCTCTGGTGATACACAGTAATGATGACTATATTAAAAAGAGTTTAGAAGAATCATTTTGAAAGTTATTCTTTCTTCACAAGAATGTTTATTGAGATTGAATTAGAACAAAATGGTTATTTATAGGAAAATTACTTTTTATAAAACCAGTTCTAAGATTCGCTACAAACTTATTCAGGCCCTTAAAACATGCACAATCATATGACAGATAAATAGCTGCATTACTGCCCCAAATGAAAAGTCAAAGGATGCTTACCAGGTGTGTTGGACTTCCACTCCAATAATCCCTAATTAATTGATAATTTGTTCCACAATATACAAGCCAAGGTAAAATAAATAGGCCATGCAAACATTCATTTTAAAAGTGAGAGAATCTCCCTTGATCCTGTGGCCTTCGGGAAATATTGCTATATTGTCTCCTTCTTCCCCCTTTGCCTTTCCTTTTCCAGGAATGTATTGTAAAATTTGTTAGGAGCAAAGAGTGATGTTGGCCTCCTTTGGAAAAAGGAACGTTTCCCTCAAATGTTGCCCTAGAAAATGAAGGCCGGAAAAAGGGAGTCCCTTGCATCAGACTTTGTGGCATGAAGTAGCCCTTCTATGTCACTTAGAAATAAACTGGCTGCAAAGGAAGGACATTGCAATGGAAACTAGCCTTTAGCAGGGATAATGGCTAAAGTTTGGCTTGTTCATTTTAATCATAATAGGATAACCTTTAAGGAAAGCATATATAAAGATCACAATAGAAAACATCTGCAAATAATAGAGATACCCTTTAGTTGGACTTCTGGTCCAATCCATTTCCATGCATTTTTTGGGCAGCTGTATGGAAGTGCCATTACCTTTTTTTCTGGGAGGTTTGCCCCTAACTTCCCAATTTAGCCTATGGGACTAGAATTTCCAGGTGGTCTCCCCCTGCAAATACCTATTGGGGCTTAGCCAAACATGGTTATCTGATTGTTTTTGTCCATGAAGGTAAAAAATGTGCATCTGTCAACTGTTATCAATATTGGCTGGAAAATTTAGGAATTATAATCCAAATATATCTCATTTGGCAATGTGGGGTAGGGAGTAAAGTTGGGTTTCTCAAACTTTGTGGTAGCACAACCCCCTAACATGGTGAATGAAGTAATGTCTGTGAAGACTCTCATTCATCCAGGGTAATCGCAACAAAAGTTTAAAAAACAGGCATCTGGATTGAGAAAGCCTTTTGGATTAAAGGTGAAACGTCTTCTACTTAAAAAATCCAATCCAGATGCCTGTTTTTTAAACTTTTGTTGAATGAAGTAATGTGTACCCAATCAAATAAATAAAAGTAATACAGTTGGGCAAGAAGTAAATACAGTGCATATTTTTAATAATTAAATTTTAATATGTGTATTACAGACTGGTATGGCAACTCTCAACTGAGGTTTACACAAGCAAAGTGACCCAAGCAGCTATTGACTATTTTGTCTGTATGAGCATGATCACATTTTAAGGCCCACCAAATCATCTGTGGGGTCCCCCCATGTTCCTTCCCCTCTATTTGAGAACCTCTGGATTAAAGTGTTAAACTAGGGTTGGAAAACCCATGCTAAAGTCCATTCTTAGCCATGGAGACTCACTGAGTAAGTTTGGGCTAGTTACTTCTTATCTATATCTCTATGAGCTGTTCTTGGAAAGGCAGAATATAAATCTATGAATTGAGTTTGACCTGAGTTTTAAGTTTAAACTTAAACTTGCTGTGTAAGTTTAATCTCTTGGTGCTTTTAATCTTTTTAATGCCAGTCAAATAGTTGCTAAGATTATTACACTAGAACAAAAATGCCCCAGTGCCCTAAGTAATTTTTTACATTTCTTCAATGTTGGGATATGAGACAGCACTGGGGGGAAATAAACTGTCGTAAACAAAAATAAACTTATGACTGGTTTAGTTCCGTATTTGCATTTTGATGTGGGTGGCTCATAACTTAACTTATATTATTAATGTGATAGTTCGTCCTATTCCAGTAACATGGGTGTAGGAACACATCATAGTGACAGCAGTAACTAAACAACAGCCAGAGGTCTCTGAGGTTATATTTTTGGTGGGACTTCTAAATCAGCATATTTGCAATTGTGGAGTCCTAGGTGCTCTCTGATCTTGGTTGCAAAAAAGCACACATTTCATTACCAAACTAGGAAACATCATCAGTACATATTCGCAATTATAACCTTGACATGCTAATGACTGATTAAAAACTAACAGCCTGGTGCATTTTTTAACCTTGCAAAATTTCCATAGATAAAAAAGAGACTATTACCGTATTTAGAATAAGCATAACTTAGTCCTTTAATCTTCATTAGAATAAGAGTCAGTTTGGTTTAATGGTTAAGACACCTGGCTAGAAAGCAGGAGATGGTGAGTTCAAGTGTAGGCATGAAAGCCAGTTGGGTGACTTTTGGCTAGTCATTCTCTCTCAGCCCACCTTACCTTGTTGTTGTGAGGAAAATAAAAGGAGGGAGGAGTATTAAATATGTCCACCACCCTGAATTATTTGTAAAAATAAAGGCAATTTTTTTAAAAAGAAAATCTAACATAAATACATAAATAAAATCTAAATAAAAATAAATGATAATACTCAACAATTGTGTACTGTATTTTACTAGTTTGCATTAGGGCTTGAGATGAATAATAACCATTTAGTTGAATTATTAAAGTGGTGTCTCTGTTTTAACTTGGGAAACAAAAATGTACAACAGGGCATTGAAGCTCTGCCTCTTTTTAATGTGTGTCACCCATCAAACACATGTAAAAAGGAAAGGGATCTTCAAGGGCTTAGTTGTGCTTCTGTTTAGATGTTGACATCCTGCCTGAGAAGAATTTTTTTAAATCCTTTATTTACAGCAGGATAAGTGCATGGGATACCCCATATTCTAGTTTTAATTAAATCTTCCAGTTCTGGAAGGATTCCTCAAACATTTGGAAAGCTTTGAACAGGCTCAATGCAGGAAAGAAATCAAATTAAAAATATTGGCTTGGAATAACTCATAAAAAATTGAAAAGGGAAGTAAAAAAATATTTTTATGTAATCTTCCTAAAACTCATATTCTTGTAATAATAAGATTGATATTCTAATGTGGATGTTTACAGTTATTTTTCTTTTTGAATAATTTTCTTTGTTCTTTTTTAAAAAACCAATACTTTATTGGTAAAGTATTATGAAGTCAGTAGGGCTTTCTTCAGAATAAAGCTGCATTAAGAAATAATGGAAAAATCTGATTTTAGAAAAACTCTAGTAAAGAGCAAACTTCTCGCTATTTCATTTCAAATTTTAATATTAGGTTGCACTTTCAGTGCACTTTGTTTCTCAGTAAATGATTACTTGAAATCATAAGTCATTAAGTCGTTTTGTTACCAATAGCACAAAGGCAACATATTACATTTGAGTAAAGTATTATTAATGCTATTTAAAACTATGTATTATATACTACCCTTTCTATGTGATCATACCCCGGTATATTCCAATGTTTATGCATTAAGGATGCCATGGAAGCCTTTAAAAGTAAAAATTCCTTCCTTCCTTCCTCCCTCCCTCCCTCCTATAAAAAATGTGGAGAGAAAATTGGGTAGAAGGCCCCCGGTTCAGTCTTTGGGATTGCCAAGTAAAAGTGAGAAAAGCTCTTGTTGTGGACAAAATAAGCTTTTCTCAGCAGTGGTTGAAAACTGAACTAGATTGGCGGAAAGGTTTTAATGTAAAAGCAATTTCCTGTATTTCTATGCATTATGACAATATTTTGAACACAATACCATGTCCCCATTTTCTACTGTGTGGAAGGATCCAAAGAGGTGTGAAATGAATAGCTTGATCTCAAGAGTTAGCAGCATTTTAATGTTGTTTTTCTCAAATAGCAAGTACAGGTAGTCTTTGACTTACAACCATATTTGAGCCTGGAATTATAGTATAATAATGAACTGAATCTGACGGTTGTAAAGTGAATACCGCCGTGGTTAAGGAAACATCATGGTTGTTAAGTGAATCCATTGTCTGCAATGGACATTTGTTGCCAGAAACTGGAAGCAAACACCAGTTTCTGGCAAAAAAAAAGTCAAAAATTGCAGGATGCTGCAAATGGCTGTGAATGCAGGCCAGTTGCCAAGCACCCAAAATACAATTATGTGACTGCCAGAGAAGAGACAACCATCAAAACTTCAAATTTAGGTCATATGTAGCCCTCAGGAAATCTGTTGTAACTTTGACCAATTGTTAAGCGACCCGTTGTAAGTCAGGGTCTGCCTATACCTGTCTCAGTCCACAACAAACTGATTTTGAAACTCAGAAAAATGTCAAAACCTATTTGTAGACCCGTGTTGGTGCTGACTGATCATAGCAAAAAGATTAACACTCCTTTAGGTTATCACCCAGCCTTGTGTATGAACCCAAAAACTTTTGGGATCCTGTTCTTTACTTTCAGGGTATGAGTTTCAAAATGTTGAAAAGGTTCCTTGTTGATAATGCTGATCTGCAGCCTTTTGTCAGATGGAGGAAAAGGGAAGGCTGTCGTTAGGAGCATGGATCAAGACATAACCGATGCCTCAGGTGGTACTTACAGCAATTCCAAAGAGTTAAAACGGTCTCAGAATCTCACAAAACTCACTACATTTTCACACCAAACTTTGTCAGGGTGCAATACCTAAATTATATGAGATTTGGAGCGGCTCTCCTGATTTAAAGATTGCTGTGGGTTTCCCTAAGATTAAAGTGAATGTAGGCAAAAATAGATGCAATTAGTTTTAGAGACGGGAAAAACAATACATTTTCCTAAAGCTAATCTGTAGTAGTTTGTGCACAAAACAGTTATGCCAAGGAAAGGTCTAAATGTATGTATAAAAGCATGTGGATAGCGTGTGATTGCAGGATCTGCTAAATTGTTTAATTATGTCATCCATGACATACTGAAACAAGTGAGATGAAACAAGTCCTTAGATGCTGAAAAGCATTATCCCTTGTCGTATTATGATAAATATATAAACAGGAATGTACAAAAAAAATAACCGTGAAGTGCCAAAAATATACATAAGTTACTTTAAAAGTGGATTATAATTATACAGGTTGATTAGGAGCAATATAAAATGATACAATTATAAGTTGAAAGAGTAGGATTATTTTTTACATTCTTCTGATTATATTCATTGATATTCTTCATATTAGGAACATTCTTTTTTTCTCAGGCTATATCACATATGAGATAGTTTTCCTTTAATGTTAATGGTGATTATTGATTACGTCAAGCAGCTAAGAAACTCACTAGACTGGGCAGCAGTTGAATCTACACACAACTAGGGTATAGATAAAGGAACATTTATGGATGTGTTTGTTTGTTTGTTTTGTTTTATTTATACCCCACCCAATTCACAGCAGTGGCATGTAGTCTAGCCTTGCCCAATCCCTGTCCTATGTATTATGTTGGAGTGTCTCTTTTAATCTTCATATGAGTGGTTGTGGGGTTACTGATAAATCCAGCTTTGATTGATTTATATCTCATCTTTCCTAAGGCTATTTAGTGCTGTCAAGTAAATTAGCTGAGACATCACATTTAGCCCAATAGAATTTTTATGTCCATGGATGAAGGACAAAAGGTTTTGAAAGGCGAAATTAAACTATTTTTAAAGATCTCAATGAACTAATATTTTTGATTTGGAATTACATTTTTTTTTGTTAAAGCCAAACTTTATACCTTCCCCTCATTTCAGCGCATATGGTTATGTTCAGCAAACAAAAACAGTTCTGCACTACTTGGTTTGGAGAAAGAAACATTTAATGTACAAAAAAGAGAAGTTTCCTTCTTTCTCCCAGTTTCAGTAGATGACACCTCTTTGGGTTCTGTGTGTGTGTGTGTCTTTGCGTAAATATATATATAAAATTAAGAGATCCTTGTTTCCTGCCATGTTATCAAATTGATTCAGGAAGCATGGACTGCTAACAAATTGATACATAGGAGTTTTTACATAGACAAATATAAAAATATATATGGAAGGAAAAGAAAGAAAAAATGAAGAAAGCAGTTCAATAAAAGAAAGATAATTGAAGAAAGAAGAACCAAAAAATTTGCAACTTCTGATTTTTTCAGCAATTGCAAATTGACATATTGTCCTTCTTCCCTCTTTAACATTACATTCTTTTCCAGTTTCAGCAAAAAGTCCATAAAAGGTTTCCAGTCTTTTTAAAAGGTACTTATTTTGTCCCTGACTCCCAGGTCAGTTTTGCCATTTCTGCCACCTTCACAATCCATTTCTCCATTGTAGGCATTTCAGTATTTCTCCTTCATTGTGGATGACGCCACTTTGATGACTGTATCTGAGCTCAAAAGCCGAGAAGGATCATACCTACTTAGTACCTGAATGGAAAATTATACAAAGGCTGTAAGCTAGAATGGCGAGTTGAATAATATCATGGAAGAAGAGGATGGCAATCTCTTTTTGTACTGTTGTGAAAACAATGGCATGAAATCACCATGAGAAAACGTTGACTCAATGGAGGATTTTCTTTTATCTTCTTCCCAACTTTATTTTTAATTAGCACCCAGTGCAATTTTGTTCTAAGCAGGTTTTAACAATGGCACATTTAAAATGTCAAGGATTCTCAAAGCTTCCACCAACTACAGTATACTATTATAGTGAGGTTTGGCCAGTGAGAAAATTCCACAAGGAGAGTCAAATCTGGGTGCAGCCATCGCCTTAGGAAAACCATTCCATGTAGTAACTACAGAAGCTTTGCTCATATGAGAGACTTGACTTTTGCCTGAGAATTTTCTGAAGGGTCTTCACACTTAGAAAACAAACAATGAAAGTAGTGTTTTTCTAGGTATCGCTAACTTCAGGTGACACGTGAATTCAATGCCCTTTTCCAGAAAATTTGGAAAGCCGGCTGAGGGAAATGTTGTCATGTTTTTCAATATTTTCTGCTGAAATCTCCTTTAGAGGTATAATATTCTTCTTTCTCCCATGATATCAAAGTCTTAGAACTGTGAGCCAGAGAAAATAATAATAATACCCTAGTTACTAATAAATGTAATTCTCTCCACCTCATGCAGATCTTTGAAGAGGGAAATTTAATTCTTTGCAAAGATGGTGTCAGCAGTTTTCGTGTATTAATGAAAATATTTTATTGCCAATGATACTTGTTTGTCAGTGGTGGCATATATTTCAAACAGTCAGAGAGGGAGGGCAAAAATTCAGCAGGTGGCAGCACCAGACTGATTTTTTTTCTAGGCTTAGGTGCTTTGCAAAATGAAGCTTGGTTATCATTTGGATTTGTGACTATCAGACAAAACTGGAGCTGTTACCTAGTCTGGAAATTAAAAAAAGGAACCTAAGAAAACATAATGCAAATCACTTTTGCATTGTTGCCAGGAATGGCTGGGGCATTCTGGGAGTTGAAGTCCACACATCTTAAAGTTGCCAAGGTTGGACATCCCTGATCTTTCCTTATTTGCGTCAGAAGCACCTACAAATTATGTAGATATATAAACACTGTGCGCAAATACTGTATATTGAAACATACATATAACATTTAAGATTAGAACTAGATGGCATTTGCCCAATATCGGGCCACATCGACAGCATTTTCTCTCATCAGCATGAGGTCTTCCTCCGTGGACGTTGACGGGCATCATATCCACCACAGCATATGTAAGGTGGTGTGTTCTTCTCCACATTCACATGGGATATCTTCTGTAGGGAAACCCCATTTTCTCAAATTGTCCTTTGATCTTCCTATCCCAGCACGCAGCCTATTTAACGATGTCCATACAGGCCAAGGTTGTTCTTGACCAGGCTGCGGATGGCCATGTGGTTGTACCCAGTCAGCCAATAACTCCTTACTCACTGGATACTGACATCGCTTTAACCCACGCTTTCTGCACAGCACTTTCCCGGCAGAATTTTGGAGGAGGGGTACCAGCTCGATAGTACACCTTTTGTACCAGGGTTGGTTTTAGACACCCCATGACCAAACTTGCTGTTTCATTTAGGGCCACATCCACCTGTTTTGCATGTTTTGATCTATACCAAACAGAACTAGCATATTTTCCTACTGAGCAACATAGGGCTAATGCAGAAATTCTTAATACGTGTGGTTGGGTGCCCCATCTTGTGCCCGTTGTTTTCCGCAAAATGACCCTAGCAACACTTTCTGTTTGGTTTTAAAACGGTGGTTCTTGAAGGACACCCCTGATATAGACCGTAAATATAAAATTTGAAGAGTACATTTGTAGAAGGCAATTGCATCTACAATTTAATATTTTGAAAATGAAACAAAACCCTTTATAATAAGTTACTCATTAATGATGTTGCAAAATTCTGGATTGCCTGTTTACCAAATGTTTATGATTTTCACAAGTATATAATTTTAATATTACTAAACACTTTATATACATTATTCTAATTGTGGAATAATTATCTGAGAAATTGCTAGATTATCTCATATAACTTGCCATTACGTTATTTTTTTAATGACCTTGATCTTTAGTGACATTAATCTACTACTAATTGAAGTTGCTAAAGGAATGTCTTAAAACATAGTATGAGAATGTCATTTTGTGTTTGTGATTTTCCTTATTTTTATTAGCACACTATAAATGTTTTATGGAAGTGTGATGAATGTAAATACTGAAACAAACATACATATGCATATATATATATATCCAGTAACTGAGGTGCTCTCAATACTTGCCCCAGCCCCTGCCAATCCAGCTGTTCCAAAGTATGTAAAAAAATGCAAGTAGATAAATGGATAACACCTAGTCCAGTGGGAATGGAAACAGAGTTCCATGCACCTCGGCGTATAGCCATGCCAGCCACAGAAGCGTCACCAGACAAATGCTGGCTCTTCAGCTAGGAAACCGAGAGGAGCACCGCCGCCTAGAGAGGAAAGTTTTACCACACACATACATGCAAATACACAAACAGTATATATGTATACTGTGTTATATACACATACACACAGTCACGGTATGTATACATACACATATGTATGTATGTGTGGATATATATATACACACATACCTATACACACAGTATACATATATACTATATATATACACAGTATAAATATGTGTATGTGTATATATATATACATACACACACACAGACACATATATAAATACACACACACATACCCCAATAATAAAGCTTATTTTCATTTTCTCCTGGTTTCTTTTTCATAATCTGGTTTTAGTGCTGTTTATAAATCATCACAAGCAATTAGTTCTGAGTAAGGGCAAACCAAGCCTATTCTGAATATGAGCAGTGGTTTTTGAGTGAGTCTAAGTGAGGGATATCCAGATTTAGCTTTGTGCTGTCTTCACTGAAACTATACAGAGTAATTATTCTTTGTGAATAGGTAAATCATTTCATATATTGCCATACTAGGGGTTTTAACACCTGAGAAACAAGTATGAAAATAGTAGCCTCACTCTATCTTGGGTTTATGATTAATAATAGTAATAGTAGCCTCACTCTTTTTATCTTGGGTTTATGATTAATTTTTTAAAAAAATTCATTAAAATATGTGACATGTGATCTTCAAAATATAGCTAAACTACATTAGGATGTGAACTTTCAGAAATATTTTGTTTCTACAAAGTACCTCTTTAACATTTCAACTCCTATTCCTCAGAATTTCAGAAACAATTTTAGTCCTTAAAAATTACACTATCAAGGTTTTAAAGATGATCTTCTTTTATGCATACTGTGAAACAAATCCCATTTTCCTCTTGCCCTCTGTCACCTCTCTTTCCTTACATTTCACATATATCTAATGTAATAAATATAAATTTATTTTATACCCAGCTGGTATGGATTCATATATTGGCTTAAGAACATTTTATCTTCAGAGGACTTTAAAAAGAGATTTAAGCTAAGTGAACTTTTCTGTAGTCCTCCCTGCGTTTATTCTTTCATAAAAACTACTACTTCCAATGTGTCCTGCTTTATAAACTTTTTCATTATAAACATCTGGCATAAAGAACAAGCAACACTGAGGGTCAGGCATATGTTACATGTTCTTCAAGTCGTGAATTTGCAAAGTAGAGAGGGGTAGTTGTAGGAATGCCAGTGAGGTTGATCTGCCACCTAAAAAAATAGAGTTAGAAATATTACAAGTGCTCATTGATCATCACCAGGGGCAGGCTAGTCTTTTCGGGATGCAACCAGGGTTGATATAATTTTTGACTTACAACCCACTGCTCACTTAGCAACTGTTCAAAGTTACAATGAACAAAATCTGTTTATAAATCCTCACTAATAGATGTATTGTCACCGATTTCTTTGAATCAAAGTTTGCCACCAATGATCCATTTATAGTTATTATTGCTACAGTACATTTCTTTTCACTTCAGCTACCTGACATAATCAAAAATCCAATCTCTCCTCAAAACACAAGGGTCTATAAATACTGACTGACAAAGCCTCTTTGCATATTTACAAAAAAAATTGAAATTTGAGATTATTTATGTAATATATATTACTGCATACTCCAATATAACCACTACAATTCATCTTTACTCAGTCACAGAAGGAGAGTGGAAAAAGGAGGTAAAGCCAATGAAAAAAGAACAACAAGGTTGTGAGATCTGGGACTTGTAAGATCATCTTTTTCTTTTGAAAGAGTCTCAACATCTAGTCACAACATAATATCACAAAATTGCAGATTCATTGGGATGAGTTGCATTCACTAACACATAATTTAGATCTGCATTACACCGACAAAAGATTCTGACATCAAACTCTAAAAAAACATTCAGAAATTTCAGGTTACAGTTTTGTTTGGTTTTTTTAGAACTGAAGATATTGACCGATAGAATCATGAGTGTGAAACTGGAAATTGAAGGGGTAGTGATAAATGTCGTCAGTGCATATGCATATGCCCTGCAAGTTGGGTGTGAGATTGATGAGAAAGAAGAATTTTGGAATAAGTTGGACGAAGTGGTTATGCATATCCAGAGAAGAGAGAATAGTGATTGGAGCAAACTTCAATGGACATGTTGGTGAAGGGAACACCAGCAATGAGGAGGTGATGGGTAGGTGTGGTATCAGGGAGAGAAATGCAGAAGGGCAGATAGTGGTGGATTTCGCAAAAAGAATGGACATGGCAACGGCAAACACATATTTTAAGAAGAAGGATGAGCACAGGGTGACATATAAGAGTGGAGAAAGGTGCACACGGGTGGACTACATCCTATACAGGAGATGCAGTCTGAAAGAGATCAGAGATGGTAGGTGGTGGCAGGAGAGTATGTGGTTAGACAACATAAAATGGGAGTCTGCAAGATGATTTTAAAAGCGAGGAGAAAGAAGAGAGTGAGGACTGTACCAAAAATCCTATGGTAGAAACTGAAAGAGGAAGAATTTTGTGCAAAATTTAGGAAGAAGGTGAGTCAGATCCTGATCATCAATAAGGAGGTGTGGGATGACTGGGCAACTATTGCCAAAGTGGTGAGGGAGGTTCTTGATATGACATGTGGAAAGAGTAAGAGAGACAAAGAGACTTGGTGGTGGAATAAAGAAGTTCAGGAAAGCATAAGAGGAAAGAGGCGAAGAAAAATTGGGATAGCAAGAGAAATGAAAGCAGACAAGAGTATAAGGAGATGCAAAACAGAGCAAAGAGAGGAGTGGCAAAGGCAAAGGGATATGATGAGATGTATGAGAAGCTGAACTCGAAGGAGAAAAGATCTTGTATTGACTGGTCAGACAGAAATAGAGCGGAGAGGGATGTGCTGCAAGTTAGGATGGTAAAAGATGCGGATGGAAATGTGCTGACAAACCAAGAGAGTGTTCTAGGTAGGTGGAAGGACTACTTTGATGAACTGATGAAAATAGAAAAAGAGAGAGAGGAAGTTAGATGAGGCAGACATAGTGAACTGGGACATACAGGAAATTACTGTAGTAAAGACGAGGTGAGGTAGGCTCTGAAGAGGATGAAAAATGGAGAGGCAGTTGGCCCAGACAATGCACCAGTAGAGGCATGGAACTGTTTTGGAGAGACGGCAGTGGAGCTGCTAACCAGACTGTTTAACAAGATTCTGGAAAGTGAGAAAATGCCTGAGGGGTGGAGAAGAAGTGTACTTGTCCTGATTTTTAAGAACAAGGGGATGGTCAGAACTGCAGTAACTATAGAGGCATAAAGTTGATGAGCCGCACCGTGAAGCTGTGGGAAAGAGTAGTAGAAGTAGGCTGAGAGGAGAGGTGATGATCAGTGAACAGCAATATGGTTTTATGCCAAGAAAGAGTCCTACTGATGCAGTGTTTGCACTAAGAGTACTGCAGGAGAAGTACAGGGAAGGCCAGAAGCAACTGCACTGTGTGTTTGTGGATCTGGAGAAAGCATATGAGAGTGCCAAGAGAGGAGCTGTGGTACTGTATGAGGAAGTCTGGAGTAGCAGAAAGGTATGTGAAGTTGGTACAGGATAGCGTGATAGCAGTGAGGTGTGCAGTAGGAATGACAGACTGGTTTAAAGTTAAGGTGGGTTTGCATCAGGGCTCAGCCTTCAGCCCCTTCCTGTTTGCAGTGGTGATGGACAGGTTGGCAGATGAGGTCAGACAGGAGTCTCCATGGAATATGATGTTTGCAGATGATGTTGTGATCTGCAGTGAAAATAGGGAGTACACTGAGATGAACCTGGAGAAATGGAGGTACGCACTGGAGAGAAGGGGAATGAAAGTCAGCAGGAGCAAGACAGAGTACGTGTGCATAAATGAGAGAGAGGAGGGTAGAAGGATGCAGTTGCAAGGGTAGAGGTGGCAAAGGTGGAGGTTTTTAAATACCTAGAGTCGACTATCCAAAGTAATGGGAAATGCGACAAAGAAATGAAGAAAACAGTGTAGGCAGGATGGAGTGGATAGAGAAGAGTGTCAGGAGTGATCTGCAAGATCAGATATCTGCAAGAGTGAAAGGGAAGATCCACAAGACTGTGGTGAGACTAGCAATGCTGTGCAGCCTGGAGACAGTGGCTCTGACCAAAAGGCCAGAGGTGGAGCTGGAGGTGGCAGAGCTGAAGATGCTGCGATTCTCGCTGGGTGTGACAAAGTTGGACAAGATTAGAAATGAGCACATTAGGGGGACAGCACAGTTGAAAAATTTGGTGATAAAGTGAGAGAAGTGAGACTCATATGTTTGGGAATGTGCTGCAGAAGGATGAAGGGTATGTTGGGAAGAGGTTGCTGAGGATGGAGCTACCAGGCAGAAAAAGAAGAGGAAGGCCCAGGAGGAGGGACATGGATGCTGTGAGAGAGGACATGCAGGAGGTCGATGTGACTGAGGAGGATACTAAGACTGAATAAGATAGAAATGGAAGATTAGCTGTGGTGACCCCTGACGGGAGCAGCCGAAAGAAGAAGCCTGTTTGATTTTCAAGAACTACCTTTTCAGAATTTTGGAAAAGCTTCAGATGTGTCAGCCCTCCTTCATGGTAGGAAACAGAACATGAAAAATGAAAAAGGTCCCATTTAATTATCTGGGGAAAAAACCCCATAGCTTGCTAGCCATCTTGAAAACCACACTGAAATGCTATTTATTTAGGACTATGTGACTCAAGGTGATTCAGGAAACCTGTTGACCTGATGGACACTGCACTGAAGCCAGGAAACTATAAAGTAGTCCTACTTCAAAAGGCCAGGGAGATATCTTCATTTGTGGGTCACATTGGCCAATATTGTAGGTAGTGTTTTTGAAACAAACCACTCATTGTCCATTAAGTTAAATACCCCCTCAAAAACACAGCACACAAAGGAAAGGAAAAAAAGTGACACACTTATACTCTACTATTTTTACTAGTATATTAATTAACTAGTATATTATATTAAATGGCCAGTATGATTCACTAAGATTAACCATCTTTATTTATAACTCAGCCATCCTTCAGTTCAAAGTACCTTTGAGGTTAAATCCTCGACACTGAGTCATGGGATTTCCATGTCTCACGTCTTGTCTTCGACTGCGCCTGTGACATTGAGGGAAAAGAAAGATATATAACTGCAAAATGCCATTGAATAGCCAAGTGTTTGCTCGGATTCAAAAACTCTCTTGACTTTTTTGTTTAAAAATTAAACTATTAAGCAAGTTGATCAAATTCGTTCCTTTGACTTGAACTTAAATCTCTCCTTTATTTCATATAATAATGTAATCATGCATCAGGATTGTGATATTTTACATATAGCCCTCAGATCTCGTGGTGCAATGAAATTAGAGGAGTTGGACATGCCCTCATTGCACTGATTTCACTGGGTTTATCTAAAGATTATTAAGTCAAGAGATAATCCACTATACTATGTTGCACAAGTGGCAATATGTTAAACTAGCAATTGGAAACCATTAATTTTTATTATTTCACCTTTTGGTGGAATGAATGCCCAGTAAGTCATGTAATTTAAAGTGGCATATTTATAGGTTCTGTAGTCAACTGACACACTCCAACTGCTGCACAGTTGAATGTGATGGCATGGCATTGATATAAAAGGGTAGAGCCTGAGTTGTGACATCAGAACCACATATCATAATTGGGGTGTCATTTTGGTTAGGAACATTTGCCTCTTTTGATTTTAGAAAACTCAGCATTGAAATTATAAATTAAGACTGCAGTTCTTGATAAGATTTCCAAACATTTTCAAAATTACCATTCCCAGGGTTGTAGGGGGGCGAGGGTAGGAAGGAAGACCAATGGCTTTTTAGTAGATTCAGATACTTTATTGGCCAAGCATGGTTTGACACACAAGGAATTTTACTCCAGTACACCAGTTCTCAATGTTCTTGCAAGACAACAGTACATAAAATAATGACATTTTATTTTATTGTTTATTTAAGTGTAGAATTACAAACACAATCTATTAATAAGTATGTGTACATCGCAGATAGTAGATTCTGGGTGAATGTTGAATTCTTTGCACTTTGTGTCCTGGCACATAGAATGAGCCAAGTATTCAGCTGAATGATGGCATGGGGGAAAAACTATCCTTGTGTCTGGTTGTTTTGGAATGTGATATCCCTATAGTGTGTCCAGGAAAAGGAAGGAAAAAGGAGAAGGGGACGGCAGAGGATGAGATGGGTTGACAGCATGGTCAGTGTGATGGGCATGGGCTTGGGAAGACTCCGGGAGGAAGTGCAGGACAGGGAGGCCTGGAGTAATGCAGTCCAGGGGGTCACTAAGAGTCAGACATAATTGCACAATTGAACAACATAGTGTGTCCAGAGGGAAGAGGTTCAAACAATGTATGTCCAAGGTGAGAGGGGTCTGCAGATACCTTCTCCACCCTTCTGTTGACCCTCTCAGTGTACAGGTCCTCCAGGGCAGGCTGGCTGCAGTTATTCCTTCTGTAGTCCTGCCTGTTGGAGTCTCTACCTGCCCTGCATGGTTGCTGCACCAAACCAGACAGTTATGGAGGAACAAAGGGCAGACTCAGTGATGAGCAGGGATATTTGATTTTCTATTGTGATTTCTGATTGGCTCTTTCTTTAGAAGGAACCTTTGTTTTTCTTTTAGCTTTGTTAGGCAATCCTTAAAGGAATCTGACCCTGTGTTAAAGCACTTCTCTGCAGCAAATCCTTTTAAGTCTTTACTACTAATGTTGAAAGAGACCACAGACACAAGAACAAATGATTGTGGGTTTCTTTCAGGAGTGTTATGAACAATGGAGAAATCCATTTCAAAAAAACCTTGAAAATTGGGTAAACAACTGTGACATTAAAAGTATCTGGTGAGTGCACAGATGTGTTCTGACAACAAGACCATGACCAAACATCTCCTTGTCATGTTTTTGGGAATAAAACTTTGTAGGCATCCATAAGGCATAGAAAAGAGACGGAGCAAAATGCTGTCTGCACAAAGGAGTTACTACTACTGTCTAGACTTCCAGACTTGGCTTGTTCCTGATATTTTTCTCAATCATAAACTTTTTTTAACAAGATAAGGGAACTAATTTCCTAAAAAAATGTAAAACCCAGACTTTATTATTTATGCATTTACTTTTTTCCCACCAGGACAAGCATG
>JANHZU010006222.1:0-10406 GCA_032468055.1 Acrochordus granulatus | reverse complement strand
GGCCTCTCTCATCTTTTTAAGTGGGAGAACTTGCACAATTGGTGGCTGACTAAATACTTTTTTGCCCCACTGTAACTGTGGGAAGAACATTAAATCAAGCTAAAGATAAGGCTCTCCTAAATTTGGGACCTGTGATATGATATAAATATGAGATTGGTTTGTGCACTAAAATTTGGTTATTTGCAATTATATTATGAAAGAAAGTCAATTTCTGTTTGACCTTCTGTATCTAAAATCCTTTGCCTTAATATTGATCTAGCTTAATCTCTCTCTAAGGTTAGATGGCATCACTGGAGGCTCAGGTTTTTTTGGATCACTGTTTCCCTGGAAGATTTGTAGTTGTCTATTTGTATTAGATAGGTCAGATGCATACAGTCTGCACCCCTTTGCTCGCAGAAATTGATAGGAGTGATCTTCCAAACAGAGCAGTCAATAGGAAAAAACAGGACTTATCTCAATAGCTGCAAATTTTGTAAAATGGAAAAAAAGCTTGCTACTGATAGATACAAGGATCACACAAAATGTTTCTGTTTACTGTATAATGGAAAGTTTTTAAAGAAATACAAACTTTTCTAATTTTAAATAATGTCTCAATATTTTTAAAAATAGATGTTTTTATGTGTATGGCTGTTTTGAAAATTAATGTTTGTTACTTTTTATGTATCACTTGCTCTCAGGTAACATTACTTTCCTTCTTGGTGGAAACAGAAGTTTCATTTCTCGACTATATTAAAGGAGGGTAAGTAAATACTCCAGAAAGCTGATTAAAAACAAGATTTTACTTGCATTAAAAATAATAATAGCAGCATAAATAGCTGTTCTTGGTACTAGTTTCTTGCAAAGACATAGTTTTCGATACAGTTATCAGGTATATTAGCTATCAAGGCATAATACTGTAAGAATGTTTCCTAACACATGAAAACACAGAAATAATTATTTTATTGCAGCAAAATGATGAAGCTGTTATAAAAAAATTCAGTGACTTCTGTCTCAAATGCAAACTCTATTCATATTACAATGAGTTCAGATTTCTTCTGCTTCTTTCTCCTTCTGTTCTTTACATAAAGGCTAAAAGCAATATTGTGGTAGTAGCCTGATTTAGGTTTTTATTTCACATCATGTTGCACTAATTTTCAGTATAAAAGAATACAACTTAGAAGTTTGTATTTTTATTATAAATGTTTTATAATTTTGTTATTAAGAATATTAAATAACAAATACTTTTTTTCTCATAGCAGGCTTGAGTATCTGGTTGGATAAAAGGCAGGGTATAGAATAGATGCTGAGGCGCAGTGGCCTAGCAGTTAAGATGCTGGGCTTGTCAGCCAGAAAGTCAACAGCCTGAGTTTGAGACCAAGTGCCATATAATGGGGTGAGCTCCTGTTATTCACCTCAGCTCTTGCCAATTAGCAGTTTGAAAGCATATGAAAATACAAGTAGATAAATAGGTAACACCTAAATTGGTAGGAAGGTAACAGTGTTCCATGTACCTTGGCATATAGTTATGCTGGCCACATGACCATGGAAGCATCTTCAAATAATGCTGGCCCTTCAACTATGAAAAGGAGATGAGATGTGTTCAATCTGAGAGATGAACACAACTGAAAGGGGAAACCTTTACCTTTTTATAGAATAGGGACTATATTAAATGTAAATGTTGAGTCTAAACTATTTTTTTGAAGGAGACACCCTAGTTAAGGCAAACTACCTGAACCACAAGCAGTGAAATTATTTTCCTTTTCAATACTTTATAAAACAATCTATAAGCAGTTGGTACAATTGTATAAGGAATCCTGAAGATTAAGGAAAAAATCTTCATATGTGGATGAGATAATGAGAAGGGGGGTTGAGGATACGTGTAGGGTTTGATCATGACCCCATCTTAAATCTTCTCTCTCACACAAGCACAGACAGACAGACAGTTGTTGATGCACCTGATTGGATTTGGCATTGCTCTGGAGCTTTTTAATTCACTTTTCCCCAATTGATGGAATAATATCAAATGTTATATTAATATGAGAGAACATGGTTCATGAATGCAGTTAAATAAATAAATTATCAACCAAATAGATTTAAATGTTAAAATATCCATACAAATAAAATATGTAAAAAAAGATTAAACAGCCAAGGTCTCAAACTTAATTTATAACAAGTAATAGTAAAGCATAGCTTATCATTCCAAGAATGTGCTGTTATGTCTTTTTACTTGTATTCTCTTATTCTTAGGTGTAATAACCAATGCAGTTCCATACACATGTACTTTACAGAATATATTCAATACTCCCATCTTAAATCTTTCAAAAATTGAAACTACTCCCAGACTACTGGGATTTTTTCACCAAGTTCTATATATTTTGTTTTTTCATTGACTGTTTAGCACTTACCTAAACAAGGCTTTTGAAACCTGAAAGCCGGTTTTTGCTTTCTGACATTTTAAATAAAAGCTATTAAACATTTAGTACAATGGTTTGTCTTAATACATATAATATCCAGTTGAAGATTTATCTGTTATAGCCCTCTACTTTTTTTTTTCAGTGAAATGGAGGTATTAAAGTTACAATATATTTGTCTTAAGAAAAAGTCAGGTCACATAGATTAATCCTTTGTAAATGGATTATACTTTTAATTATGATCATCTGCCTAAATGAATATGTATGTTTAAAATTAAGGAATACTCCTGATACTTGAGTGTCTTGTACTACATGAAATCTTACTCTTTTAAATGCCACTTTCATGATGAATATTTGGTTCTCCTTTCTAAAACATAATATATTCAGTACAACTTTATTTTTTGACCAATGCAGACTGAAATTTATGTATTAGAACATTTATAATAATTTACTAGAAGACATTTTATTTATTTTTTTCTTTATATATTCCTCATATATTAAAACTGACTCTTAAATAATTTGCATTATGTTCTTTTTTCACCAGGACTCAAATCAATTTCACCGTAGCTATTGATTTTACAGCTTCAAATGGTAAGAGTTGTACAATTAATGAACTTATTGAGCATACCATATAAGTTTCTAAACATTTCAGTTGTGAGAACTATTTTGATGTTACATACTTTCATTTTGGCTTAACATATTCTAAAAGCTGAATGCAAATAAATTACAGTAGTTCAGAAGCAAAAGTTCCCTCTAAATAAAAAGTGCCAATGGCTTAATTCTGCATCTTCCCACAATATGCTAAGTATTCTCCAATATTATTACCCAATAATCAGCATATTTTCAGGGGACACTGAAGGATGAAACAAGAAGGGAGGAAACAAAATCCGTCTATAAAAATGTGGATCTAAGCCAGTCCATTCAAACTGAGAATACATTATTAAGCACACTAGAGTTCTTTGTCTGTATTTTCTGTGAAAAATGTGCAGTATTCCAGTACCTAACACTCACTGCCTAAAACAGACCAGTCTTATTCCTGATATATTACAAAGATGTTGTAGCCTTTGTTTCTGAAAGCTTTTAATTTTCTTGCTCATGAAGGACTATTAAAATGCTATTTGTTTTTGACATTACTTATAAACTTATATTCATTTTTATTTACAATAAAAATTAAGATTAAATCTAGGTTTGCATATATTTATGCCATAGGGTTATATTTGTATGCAACTTACTGGTAATAATTATGTCAAATCACACACATGCCCATTTAGGTTTGTTTTACAGAACCAGATACTTGGATATGATTAAACAATAATAAATGTTTTGAACTGTTGCTGCACAGTTTGTAAATCTGGCAAAATAAAAATTGCCACAAAATTAATTTTATGTAATTTTAAAAATGGCCAAACAGTATATCTCATTTAGCCAATTATAAGATTATTTATATGACAGTAAAAAGATATACGAAGAAATACTTAACTTTCTTATCCACATTTTGAAAAAGTTGTGTAGCTTTTTGATCACTATCAAATTTATTTCTAAGCTTTTGTTATTCATATGGAGAAGAATACAGCCTCTGATGGAACACTGGAGAATACAGATGCAGGAGAAGGAAGATAGTAAAGTTAAAGCCACAGTTAGTTATCTATTGTACTGATAATATCTGGTAGGAAGGTAGCAATTAGAGAGATTTTTGCTCATATAGTGAACTTATTAAAAGTCACAACTACTAAACATCCTCCACATATATTTTAAAACAGGTAACCCTGCACATCCAACCTCACTTCACTACATGAATCCATACCAACTGAATGCATACGGCATGGCATTAAGAGCAGTAGGTGAAATCATTCAAGACTATGATAGTGACAAAATGTTTCCAGCTCTAGGTTTTGGTGCAAAATTGCCTCCAGATGGAAGAGTATCTCATGAGTTTGCCTTGGTAAGAAATTGATGTATGCAGTTGTTGTTTGAAAGAACATGTCCAAGGATTGCTTATTTATCTTTTTTTTAAAATTATGGCTGTTACAAACCAAAGAACAGACTCTTAAAACTAACAATTATATGTTAGTCTTCCCAAACCTGCTCTTTGCTTGTATTTCTAGAAATGAGGCAGTGACATAATGACATGACTGAAAGGATTTTATCATCTTACTGTATTGAATGTTCAGCCTACTGTTTCTTTCTTTGAAGTGTATTTATTTACTAAACTTGTAAGAGTGTTAAGCTTACTGGAGGTATAATGTACCTATTGATTTCATTTTCTCTCAGAAATTCATTGAGAAGTTACACCATTTTTATTTGTTGCTGAATTTTAGCAATAAATCTTGGAATGGCATGGGAACTATCATTGCCTAAGTACCTTAAGCCACATTCTATTGGTAAATAATATCTTGAATCTTCACAGGTTGCAGTAGAGTTACAAAAGATTTTAATAATGTGTCCTTAAAACAAACAAACATGAATAAAAGCACAAAGGTCCAAGATTTCAGTTTAATAAACTGTTTTCTTCTTATCAATTGATGAACAAAATTAAGAAATCCTCCAAGTCTGCGTATCTCTATTTCTTCAAGTCAGCCTGTACTTCTTGGGGTAGCATACTAAATATTCATTTTGGGACATGATAGTGAGTAGTTAAGACACTGGGCTTCTCAGCTAGAATGAATTAATTCAGCTCTTTTTGTTTGTAAATAGATTCAAATCAAATATTTTTATTGCTTTGACTAGCCTTTATAGTAGATAAAAAGAAGATACAGTAGATAAAGAGAAATAGTTTGATACAATAATTCATCAGGGAAAAAAACAAGACAATATATGTAATTGAAAAATTGTGCAATTGTATGACTTGATAAAGCCGTCTGGTATATGAGTATAGCACTAGCATCCCTTAAAAAGTAATAAATATAAAATTTATCAGGATGACTTTCAAATTTAGAGATGATTGGGGAGATCAAAGCAAATCTTGAGTCATCATAAATAGGACATTGTATGAAGACAAGTGCAAGTATTTCTACCACTTTGGATCCAAATGAACAACGTCTCTGTACATGAGGAATTCCATGAAATCCTCCCACTTTAAGTGGGCTCTGTAAAAGACCCATCTATATTTCGAGTGAGACTTTATAGACTCCCTGCAGTAGAGTTCTTGCAGCTATCTATCATTTGGTGATAGAATTCAGAAGCAAAGTGATATTGTTTTGGCATTAATATCCCTAATTCTTTTTTTAACTATTGATTTGGCCTTCTCCAAGGTTAATTGGCCTAAATATTCAGGAGAGAGGCCAAGACTGCAAAGTTTTTCCATACAGATATGGTACCAATGAGATTGGCAGCTATCTGACAACATGCATCAGGCTGTAGTATCAAACATGATTCCAAGCCCTGAATTAGAATCTAGTCCAGGCCTAAGTCTTAAAACTTAGCACATTCACTTCAAGCCTCAAGACTGCATTAGAAATGTATTTTGGGATATCGAACCAAGTCTTAAAGAAATCTGAATGGTTGAATAAGCTTATATATGGACCATGTTATATTGCATATTATTTAGGAAACCAATTTATCTAACCTCTCATCTCACAAACAACCAACTGGGTAGCATATAACAGAATTAAAACAGTTTAAAAACAGTGAAAAGTATAAAAAACAAGCAAAACCAAAAATCAAGCCAAATCAGATGTATTAAAAACATAAAATAGTTGGGCAGCTGTTTTAGCTATAAACAGTTTGATTGCTGTTGGAATGTAATTTTCTCCTTGTTGCCTATTGTTTGTGTACACTTTTGGGCAGTAGAAATGGAATGTTTTACCTTGGTTGTTAATTTCCTAGAGGCCTGAAGTACTATGCGCAGTATTTAAAATTACTTACTCTAATTCATGAGAATCAATATCCACTTATGCTTTTGTCTTTTGATAGAAAAAAAACTAAAACTTTAGATTTATCACAGTAGATAACTAATTGTTCCTCATTACAGTAGGATGCTAAGTCTCTTAGTGCCCGCTTCATGCCCACAGAAGACAAGGAGAGAAGAATAGCATTGTCGCTTTAGAGTGGAATTCGGAGATGTTTATCAGCTAACTCTTGGAACGATTTTAGTCAGAGAGTTGATATACATTAAGAACCCATGGTGATAAGATATATGCTTGTTTCGCCTCCCTGACAGTCTGGATAAAGTCAGAAAGGTCCTCTCCCCAATTACATCTTACTCTAACACCAGTTTTATTATATAACATGAATTTGGAGCAAGAATATTTTGTCTATAAAGGATCTGCTCAGAAGATCCCAGAGTCTAACCCTTGAGATATTGTCAAATACTACCTTGAATTCAATGAAGTCTGCATATAAATTCAAATCAGAGTGGTTTGTATATTTGTCTGCCAAATGTTAAAACACTTGGCAATGGTCTATAGTGGATCATCCCAGTGAAACACTGCTTGCTCAGACTTGATTATTCCCTCATTTATTTTCCAGGTTTAGAGTTTAGTGAATAGGTACCTGGAATATAGTTCGCAAATAATCTTCAGTAAACTAATTCGCCTATATTTAGCTATGTCATTCCTATCATCCTTTTTATATAAGGGATTATATAAATTATATAATTATAAGACAATTATAAATCCTTTGGAATTTTAGCTGTATGGTTAATGGATGAAAAGAAAGAGACCAATACAGCGGCCCATCAATTTGAATTGGATTTAATTAGCTCAGGGGGATGCGGTCACTCCAGAGGGCTTTACCATACAAGCTGATTGGTTAATGAGATTTTTAACTTTCTTGCAAATGATTGGAGCCCAGTCGCATAGGTGTAGCATGTGGATTGCAGTAAAGAGAGCCAGTTTGGTCTGTTGGTTAAGACACCATTAGATTGTGAGTTCTAGTCCTGCCTTATCCATGAAAGCCATCTTGGTGATCTTGGGCCAGTCGCTTTCACTCAGCCCAACTCACTTCACAGAGTTGTTGTGGGGAAAACAGAAGGAGAAGATATGTTGGATATATTCACCACCTTGAGTTATTTGTAAAAATAATAAAAGTGGGAAATAAATAAATGGACTTGGAAGTGATGTATCCAGGTTATTGAGGGGATGCTACAATGCAATTGTGTAATGTTGTTATGGGAACAATTGCACAGTCTGCCTTGGGATGAATTTGCTGGGATGTCCACTTCTGGGAGCCGTCCCAGGACGAACACTGGCTCTTCAGCTTAGAAACAGGGATGAGCACCTCACCCTAGAGTTGGTCACGACTGGCAGGGTCTCCTTTACCTTTACCACTTCTGGGAAGATTGGCAACTGTCTTGAATGTTTTCCACATGTGAATAATCTTCCTCACTGTAGAATGGTAGACTTTAAATTGTTTGGAAACAGCCTTATAAGCTATCTCAGATTAATAGATAGCAACAATTGCTTCTTTAAGATCATTGCTGATGTCTTTATGGAGGTTTTGGGATGGCTAATGGGCAAAATGAGTGAATTAAGCCTTGCAGTTACTTAAGACACTCACTTCATCCCTTAAAACTTCTGAAGCCTGTCTTAAAATACAGTCTGTCAACTTTTTGAAGGAAGTCTTAAGATATCCCATACAATGCTTGATGTAGCTTTTGTCAGTCATATCATTTTATAAGTAATATTCTCAGTAATTGGTATGTTATCCTGGTTTTAACTTACAGAACGGAAATCCACAAAATCCTTATTGCAATGGAATTGATGGTGTAATGGAAGCATACTATATGAGTTTAAAATCTGTGCAGCTTTATGGACCAACAAACTTTGCTCCAGTTATTAATCATGTAGCAAGGTAACGCTTATGTTTAATATCCAGTTCTAAAACCTTACATAATAATATTCAAGCTTTTTTAATGTAGACTTTATTGATGTGGAAAGAACATCATTTTTTTTGCATTCAGAATAAATATTCAGCCATTAATACATAAAATAGTTCTTTAGATTTTATGAATCCATCTTGACTCTTTTAATATGAAGATTAGTTTGTGTTTTTAGTTCTTGGTTGTTCATAAATATTTGTGCAAGGGAATCATTTGGGCTGCACATGAAGCAGAAACTGTTTTAGGAGTAGCGAGGCTTTTTTAACACAAAACAAATACATCAAACATTCTGCCTTTCAGATCATCTGTGGATAAGCAGAAATAAAATCTCAAATATTTTTTATTTTGGATTTTGGTCTAAACAAAACCTTCAGTGATTATAGAGTTATTTTAAGGGGTATGCTATCCCTTTTCTCTTCCTTCACATACTATCAGATGTTTATCCTTTCAGTCATCCAAGTGTTTTTCCTTCTCTCCCTTCAGCTGCCAGTGCAAGTGTTCTTGGTTTTTTGCTGCTTTTATTCCCAAACAAAGAAGCAAAATACTTTTGCTCAAAATATCTAGAGCAGCGCTTTGCACAGAATGATTCATACATGAACTGTTTTGTGCATCCATAGAATAATTTGCAATTATAACTAGCATTTCAACCACAATTAGCTTATTTTAACAGTATAAACTAAATGAAGTATTTGAAAAAAATAATGTTTCCACCTTCCTAAGCACTGATAGGCATCCCAAACTGAAGTTTATTTTCATGAATGTGAATCCTGTTTTCTCTAAGGAATCAGATTTTGCCCACTGGGAATTCAGAGAAATGCTTCCAAATTTTCATATTGAAATTTAACCATAATATAATTTTAGGGTGGAAGACAGATCATTGTATAGAAACATGGATTTTCTGAAGAGCCATATACAGACTGAATGGAAAAATCAAAAGCAAAACAACATATGAGAGCGAACTCAATAATACCTAATGCCTGAGCTTTTAGCTATGAATGTTGTGTGTGCATTTGTGTATACAGTCACTCCTATCCTAATGTATTGTTTCAAATATATTGTTGCTGCATTGGCTATTTTAATGAATATTTGTTTTCTGAGATCTGAGCTAGTTTTATTTGTGTAGTGGAAGTTTACCAAATAAATGCCAAAGATATGTAATTAATATTTGCAGATTGATTAATTCCTCTGCATCAGGAGTGTCCAACCTTGGCAACTTTAAGATGTGCGGACTTCAACTCCCATATAGCCAGTTATGCTACATGCCTCTGGCTAAGGAATTCTGGGAATTGAAGTCCACTCATCTTAAAGTTGGCAAGTTTGGACATCCTGTTCTACATACATCAAACTATATCCTATTATTAACATAAATCACAGATCTGTCTTTACATAATTAAACATTGTTCCTAGGCTAGGACTCTAGCAGACATAGTTTAGTTCAATTAGGAAACAGGAAAGAAGTCAAATGCAGCAGTTCATTGCCCTGTGGAATATAAGTGCCTCATAAAGGCACAGTGGTTCAGAACCATAGGTTTTTTGTAACATTTATTTATTTGTATCCCACAAATAACTCAAAGCAGCAAACATATTTAGCATACCTTCCTCCTCTTCTTTTCCCCACAACTACCACCCTGTGAGGTGAGTTGGACAAAGAGATTGGGATTGGCCCAAGGTCACCTATCTGGTTTTCGTGGCTAAGGTAGGACTAGGACTCACGACCTGCCAGCTTCTAGCCTTTTGCCTTAATCACTAAACTGATTCTCAAATTAGCAGACTCTCTGCACAGGATTTATTGGCCTTGAAAGCTGAGCCATTGTTGTATATTTTCATAATTGCCAATTCTAGAAAATTGCTAGCTCTCTATCTTTCTCATGTGCCATATGCACTATTAGAAGCAGCTCTCAATAAATGTCATTGACAAATTAGACTAACCCAAAGAGAATGAGTCAATTTTAAAAAAAGTATTCCATAGGATAATGAAATAAGTTCAGTCTGTCTATATTGCCCTGCAGTCTTTCCAAATTAGAGCTATCTTCTGATACCGTGTTAAAAATCGGTTTATCTGAACATCATAATTAGTGCTCTAACTTCATAAATACTTACAGCTCAAGATGAATTTGATAATAAGATGTCATAGTGAATAAGGAGACAAGAGTTATTTTCTAAGAATTTCTCCTCCCGCTGCATATCCCTAAAGAATT
>JANHZU010006221.1:31619-43919 GCA_032468055.1 Acrochordus granulatus | reverse complement strand
TGGCAGAGCTCTCATCTTCTTCAGAGCACACAAGCCCCCCAACCACAGCAAGGTGGTGCCTCACTGGGGGGAAAGAACATTTACTTGTGGGCTCATGTAGATCTGAATGGATTTGTAATGACTGAATAGGAAAAAAAATGGATAAAATATCTACTTTGTCTCGGCAATAAGTCAACAACCCTAGTTACAACAAGTGTATCATCTCTCACATCCTTTCCAAGGACGTTAGAATAGTAACAAGAAGTTACTATTACTATAATTTTAAGATTAGAGCAGAGTAATTTATGCCTTATATGAGATTTTTGTGTGAAGAAGGAGAGCATTGAAAAGCGAGTGTTGATATAAGCTTTCCTCATTCTCCATCATCGCCAGTTGAATCTGGATGCATCAAATTCCTTTTACAACCTATATTAGAAAAAAAGTTGAATGACTTAATGCAAGAGATTTCAAACTGTTTCAGGCCACAGAACCTGTTAAAAAAAAGTCCCAGAATCCCTGATCAAGAGGCAAAGGCTCTAAGAGAAAAATTGGCTGTGTGTTAGAGAATATTTTAAACCTCGCTCTTTAATGGAGCCCCATCAAGTTCTCATGGAACCCTAGGATTCTGCAGAACACAGTTTGAAAAAGCCTGAGTTAACAGGTGGAAGAATTATAGCTTTATGTTAAAAAGGATCAAGAGAGCTCTCATTAATGTGATTAATTTAAAGACACGAAGCCTTTGTTTTGCCTTCATGAAACTGTTGGCCTAAATTCTTTCCTTTGGAGAATATACAAATTTTCTGTTCCTATTTTCATGCCTCAAACAATCTTAGAAGATTCAAGCCTGGAGCAACGTCTCTATATGCCAGCCAATATGTAAAACCTTGTGTGGCTGCCAAGGTCAGCAATATTTGGGGGTCGTATTCTGCCATACCAACAGCTACATAAAACACCTTTCTCTTTTCCCATTTACCCAAAACTTTGAAGATGTTACACAGGTTGATATTTTCTTTTTCTTTTCTACATGTTTAGTTGATTTACTTTGCAGCGTCTTCACTGATATGAACATTAATACAAGAAAGGGAGGAAAAAAATAATCCTCAGCTTATTAATTATTCTTAATTGTGTTATATATTAGATGTGTTATCCTGTCTCCTCAATCTTTTTTCAGTCTAAGATAGTCTGGAAGAAATCTAGAGATGGCAATGATTTTCCTGTCAGTCCTAAAACCATAACCGCCCCCTTTGCCCTTGGAATACAATATGTTTGTCAGAGTAATTCAGCTCAGATTGTTTCTATAGATGGGGAAGATCACGATTGAAGCATTCCCCTGAGCGCTTATTTTCACATGTTCCAATACTTCAGTGCTTCAAAGAACTAGTGAACCATGAACTTACTATTTCCCACTGAGATGGATTGGTAAATTTGAACTGTTACTAAAGAAGAATAGCCTGAATTCCTAGTAGAAGAACAAATAGCTATTTAAGCATGGCTCTGTATAATTTCTACTGCCTAGATAAAATTATCATAGCCTCAGTTTTCAGCCCACAATAACATTGATATAAATCCTGATGCTGTAGACTTTAAAACTGAAATAACCTTTGTCTCCTTTTATATATATATTTTTTTCAAATTATATGCTGCATTCATTTTGTTACATTGTTCCATGATAGATCCATGAATTGGAGGTTGGACTTCACCAGTAGGGAGAAAATCCCCTTTTATGCACTAGTGGGAGGGTCTTGTGTTGTTGTTGGATAAGTTCAACCAGCATGTACTAGGCAATAGGAAATAGACATAGGCATTGAAGCCTCCATGGTTTATCCCAGATAATCTCTGGACTGATACACTCAGAGAGCCACATTCTGGTTGTAGTCTTCATCTGGAACAACTATAGCAATCTGGATATGGAGGGCATAATGTGGTTAGATCAATTCCTAGGCTAAATAAAATTTACTGAATGCCCTATGACCTCTCTGGAGTGATCAGGCCCATGAGTATCATCCACCCCAGATTTATCATGGATTTGAATGGACTCCAACAGACACAGGGAGTTTACTAGTGATCTTATGGAATGCTTGATAGCTGCTGGCAACTATGGGCTCTTTACACATTGCTCCTGAATGGCGTCTCTCTGTTGGCTGATCTCAAATGGCTTCCTGAAGAGCTCTGGGATTTGAAAAAGTAGAAGCAACATCTGGGGTGCCTTAGAAGAATATGACAAGTGATTCTGACTAAGT
Organism: Acrochordus granulatus; assembly: GCA_032468055.1. NCBI lineage: Eukaryota > Metazoa > Chordata > Lepidosauria > Squamata > Acrochordidae > Acrochordus > Acrochordus granulatus. The sequence goes on along the minus strand of JANHZU010006221.1, from coordinate 41,700 downwards.
ATCCTCATGAAGTGAAGTTCAAGTGTGTATAATAAGGATTAAGGGAAATGGATCCTTTGTGATTCTTTTCCCTTATTGCATCACTGAGCTGACAGCTGGTGACTTTATTAAGGGTTCCTAACTTCCTTTTGGGGAACGGCAGCAAGCGACTTCTTTAGCCTGGTGGGTAACATGATTCCTAGTTTATCTAGATCCATGTCCTTCCTTGGGGTGTGGTGGAAGTATGAATTTCTGGATCAAGGAGATTTCCATCATCTTACTTTCCTACAGTTTTGAAAGAGACCATTCCTAGATCTAGCTGTTCTTAACCATAATGCCTCACCTCTAATTGTGCCTTTTTTAAGGCAATGTTACTGAAACACTGCTTTGGTGTGTTTGGTCTGTATACTGACCATCCTGGAAGAAGCCAAAGTTCAGACCTGAGCAAAGGGTAGAGATGACTACCATTGGTTGTTGTTGTGGATAACTATTGTTAGGATACCGGATGGAGTCTGTGCGCTTGCCTTAGATCTTTCAGCAATCTTTGATACTGTTGAAGTACTGAGAATTAGAAGCACTGATCTATCATGGTTCCACTTGTTTCTAAGAGATCAGATTCAGCTGGAGCTGGAAGGAAGGAAAATAGGCTTAATGGTTGCTTTGTTCTGGGGTGCAGATAGGTTCAATTTTCTCCCCCTTGCTGTTGAAACTTATCTTAAGCTGCTGAGGTTGGTGATTCATCCACTTGGGATGTAGTTTTATGCTACTAATCTGGGCCTTTTGGCTGATACTGTCAGTACCATGTTTCAGTGTCCAGAGGCTGTTAGAGTATCAGTGGCATGTTAATTCTACGCAAGTTGCGATTTGTATATTAAAGTATTCTGTGAGTTCTGGAATTGCCTCCTGATGTGTTGTTTCTATTCCTGAAGAAAAGTTCCACAATTGGGAAAAGCTCCTGCACTAATGGTTACTGCTGGGTGGGAAGAAAGAAGCTATAGCCAGGAGAGTTGGACTTAGTTTCAGTTGATGCATCAGTTGTGTGCGCCCCAATGAAACACAAAGATCATGCCCTTATAATTCAATATGTAATCCTTCTCATTATTGTCATCTAGTCTACTACAGTGCCCCCTCCATGTGGGTGCAGAATGAGCACCCATTTTTAGTTGACAATTGTCACTACTAGATCAATGCACTGGTTTCCTAATAGCTTATAATATAACATAGAGAATCCTACATGGTACTTTTGGGATGATAACCTATAACTGGAATCAACATGTCTGGTCAATGTAACCCTAAAGAAATGGCTGTTTGTTTGTCACTTGCCACTGGCTGTTGGTTTGTGATCTGATGCTATTTCTTAGTGGTGAAACAATCTTTTCTTTCTATAACTGTTGAAAACACAACTCTTGTTTTCGAGAGTGATAGGATATTATTTCTGTGTTGGTTACTGACCTTAATGCTGGTCTGTGATATAATATCTATTGTCTCTTTGCTTTTAGTTTTAATTTTGATTCACTTTTACCGTGGGTGTTTTGAATACATTGCTGTGAATTGGACAGATTCATCTGGTGTGCCAGTTGTGCAGTTCCTAGACAAAGGGTTTCGTTCTCTTTTTAATTTTGGATGTCAATGATGATTCTGCTGCTTCTATGGATATGGCAGCTAATGCTCAGTGTTGCAAATTATATTCCAATATATTAAGAGCAATACTTGGAGAACACCAAGGAGGACTTATTGACTTGCACTATGGATTCTCTGACTGTGAGATGATTAATCAGCCAATGAATTTTATGACTCCATTACACTCTGTGGCCATGAGAGCTGCCTTGGGTGGCAAAGTTAATATTGCTTTGGGTTTCATTAACTTCTCAGTTCAGCTTTGTTAAAATATCTACCCCTTTTAATATGGCCAGCCACATGCCTTACATTTTTCTCATGCTAACGGAATCTTTTATTTCAATCTAACAACACAACTTATCTATAAACTCTTTCAACATAGACTCAAGGCTGATCACTTGGTTCTTGGGTCAAAACTGTGTTTTAAATTATGGCTGAGGCAAGCTTGTCGTAAGTCTCTCATCATAATGGAAGCAAGGATCATTTGCAAGAACAAAAAGGCATGGGGTGTTATAGTAAATATTGTTGGGGTAAACTAGTTTGAGCTATAATTTCTTCCGTTTTTATATCATGGATTTAATCTCTCTCCACATACAGATCTGCATGATATATGCAGCCAGAATAATGAATATGCATACAATATGGTGACAAATAGTTTTGCTTCATAATAAAAGCAAAAAAATAAATTCACAGATCCCTCATGTATACTTTCAATATCTGGATGATAGAAGCTTTATGGTTCTCTAAATCTGCTATAGCATTCAATTTAGTGATGCTAAATATAGAGTTAGATTATACCTAATCCTATGATTAGTTTATTTGGGCAAAATTTTGCTTAAATAAAAATGTGGAAAACAACGTTAAGCACCTCTGATGCAAAATATATGTATGCTTAAAATACCTTTTCATGGACTTCATGACTCACAATCTTATTATCTGTGGTTGTTTAGATGGAATGGAACCTCCACCAATTTTGTATTATTTTAACATTGTTTTATTTGACATATAATATTTGAATGTTTTTTTGTGTTTATTCAGGTAAAAATGTATTTCTTTTCTTCCCATGAAGAAGATATATAAACAATGATATAGTCTTATTTTTGAATTCAAACGGCCAGAAATTTGCTTAATGAATGAATTTGTAAAGTTCATGTGAGAACGGTTAGAGCAACTGTAAAAGCTTGTTATTTTTTTCAGTAAGGGCATGAGTGCTCTCAATTTGCTGTAGCCATTTGGAAATCTGGTCATATTGCTGGATTCAAATTCAGTCAGGCCCAGAAAATGGCCAATTAGATGAAAATTGAAGTCCATAATCTGAATTCTGATATGAGTAAATTCAGAGCAATGCTAATTAAGATATTTAGCTGCGCAATGACAATCTTTATAAGGTTAACTATAGGTTCACTTTATTTCAGTGTATCAGTACTCTTGACAAAAGGAAATTAGATCCCTTCTGTCACCTTATGTGTTTGAATAAAAACTCTGCTGCTCACAATGGTTAAAATGGTTGCAAAAAAATTAAAAATTTCTTACAAGAAATCTGCAAAGCTTTGTACCTGTGGTATTCTCATCTGTTGATTTTTGAACTTGCTGTTCTTGGTGTGATAGGATTTCTAAAGTAACTAATACATGCTACGTTGATGAAGATCAACAACTTTGAAGTTTAAGAGAGATGAACATCTTAATGAGTTTAGAGAGATGTTTCCCAAGATTAAACTGAAAAAATGCAGCAAGTTGTGGATCTTTGTTTATGAACGTCACTGTCTAAAGCTCTTGTTAAAGAAGAATTAAATGCAGACCAACATCAGAGGAAATTTAATTCTAAACATAAATGTCTTTAAAGTTCTTTATATTTTACACTGAGATATTATATTCTCTATAACTTCCTCTTTCAATAAACTCAGTTTTGAAGTTCCAATGCTTCTTTCTCATAGGAATGTATTATTGTCTTTTTTTCTCAAAAGTTATTGCTAAATTATAATTTGCCTATAATGAAGGGCCAGATTCTACAACCAACCTGATTGATCAAAATTGGCAGTCGTGTTCAATCTAATAATAATTATTTCATTAAGTGGCCAAGTATGAATAGATCTGAATTTGTACTTAACTGCTTCACCCAGTTTATATCTCATAGTACACATTAAATCGATCAGTGTAAACATTTTTTTCATGATAATCGACTCATCATATTTTTCATTGATTAGTGTAGTTGCATGGTAAAAAAATTCAAAAGAGTGTAGGATAAACAGTAAGAAAACCAAATTGCAGTTTTTGTTTTAATAGTAAAGAAAATAATCATAGCATCAGTGTATTTCTAGAGTTTCCATATGAAAGCTTGAAGTAATATATACATAGTGATTATTTTCACCACTTTGTAAATTTATTTTCTTCTGTCCTACCTAGATAATGTATTATAACTACTACATAAATACATGCACACTGAAAATAAAGAGAATTGTGTATACTTATAGAGTGAGTTGTTAACCAAGTAAGTAGTTTCCAATTATTCTGGATATATATCAGTTCATATTGAAGAATTATACAAAAAACCTATAATGCTGTTATTCCTGATGGAAGTTAAACATGATTTCATATAATTTGTTCAACTTGTTTTAATACTTTGTCTCTCTGGATCAAGTCCTCTCAGAGACACTTACAGATCATAGAAAACTATGGGCAGTACAATCTATCAATGTCAGTGGATTTACGCATCAAAACTTCCCACAACCCCAAAGCCCCATCAGATTTGAAACAAGACGGAGGCAACAGGGAAAGGAAAGACATTTGCACCAATTCCTTAGTCTTTTAATAGAAAAATATTTGGCTCTCATTATAAACCCATGGCTGCCAATGTTCCATGCCATTTTGGACACAGGAGTTCATTGAATCCAGCACATTTATAGTGTCTTGCCTGACGCTTTCCTTGAGATCCATTTGGAGATCCAACTTCCTTGATAATGGAAAATGCAATCTTGAGACTGACTTAGCATCAGGAGAGATTTTTTAAACCACATCTTATTGTCGCTTGAAAATATACTCAGGCATCATACCACTACAGTCTAAATCACGACTTCAGTATTATAATGCTACGTGAACAATGGCGACACTAATTATCAAAAGAGCAGCAAACAATAATATTTCAAAAACAAGCCTAAAATTAATAATCCACAAATGCAGATCAACAGCAAAATTTCAGAATACTTTATTGTGTATGTATTTGTTTTATTTACAAGACTTATTCAAAATGTTTGAATTGTGCCAGAGTTAGGTTCAAAGAAATTTACTGGACAACTCAGTATCAATTATTCTTTCTCAGCCTAACCTACACAATGTTGTTAAATGAATAAACATGGGGAAGTAATGAAAACAAGAAATATATTATTTTGCTGATATTTTCTAGGTTTGACACTATGTTGGGTCAAACTGGACAAATAATGAGTAATTTTCTTTATCTTCATAGTCTTTTTTCAAAGTAACTTTTTCTGGGAAACAATATAGTTGAGAAGGTACCTTACTCACTGCCAACTATGGCAGATGGTTAAGCATGGTGGATTAAATATGGGCATGTGTTCCTGGATGGCATGAGGGGAGTGCACTTGTTCTATTTTAGAAGATAAACACATACGTTTTACAACATTTTGTAGGCGAATAAACAAATAGTGGCACAAGATAATCTTTGCTTACAACATCTATTTTTGTTGAAGTTTGGAAAGGCAGTGGGTGGATAAGAAGCAGCCATGACTCACTGCAGTGTGGAAACCCATGTCACATATGAGAAATACATAGTTTAAGTTTTATTAAATCCTTATTTGTTCTAAGGAAATGAATTACATTTTGTCATGGGCTAGGAAGTTCTTATTCAGACAATTTTTTTTTAATAAATAGAATCAGTGCCACAAGTGACTATAGTGTTGCCTCAGGATACTGTTTCATTTTACTGTTTCATTTTGTTCAGGAATAAACTTCATCCTGCAATGCTCATCTTGTATATTCACTAGAGACAAATGGATATAAATCAAATGTATACATATGTACACATCAAATAAATGTATACATATCTACTTATATGTGGTAACACGTCTCATTGTGACCTGCGAGCTGCCTTTTCCATTTCCTTGATCTATGAAAGATGCTCATAGTTTCACTCCATCTTTGCATGTTGGAATTCTGATTTTGGTCCAGTATCTATCTTCTACTGATGAACCATTATCAACAAGACTATAAGGCAACCACCACCACCTTTTTTTAAGTCCTTGAAACCCCAAATTATGGTAGCACAGAATATGGCCAATGTTGTGCATATTTGGAAGATAAATAGCTCCTGGCTTGGTTAACATTTGGATGGGACATTTTGAGAGTGGCTAAATGGTGCAACTAAAAAAAAACTCAGAAAAATAGAATAGCAAAACACTTCCATGTTATTGCCAGGAAAATTACATGATACTATATGCCCTTGTAAATTAGAGCTGAGCTCAATTCAGTAGATATGTTTTCCATATCAAAAACATTTAGATTTTAAAACAAAATACCAAAATATTCCCCACAAAGAATAAGAATTTAATTTTTTGCATAGATGCTTAATCATGCCTGAAATATATTGTTAACTACTTTACCTTTCAGAACTTAAAAAAAAGTATGGCTCTCAGTTTCACAAAATTGTTCATTCTTGTTGTCATGAATTATGGTAGGTATCCATAGTCATTTATGTCCTATCAAAAGAAATTAATGTAGCAGTTCCATTTCAACAAGTATTCATATTATAAAAAAGTACAGTATACCAGGTGCATTCTGTAGGTTTAAGAGGGTTGCAGAGGGATCATTCTGATGGAGCTGATCTGTGCTCCATATTTTTTTTTATCTTTCTCTCACTCTTTTTTGAATTATATAATGGTTATACTTTGTAGTGAGCTCAAAGTTTATGTCAATGATATGGAGGATATAAAACATCTTTGTAGGAGGAGCAATGGAGGTCAGTCGCTGAGCTATTAAGACTCTGGGCTTGTTGGCTAGAAGATTGGCAGCTTGAGTTCAAGACCCAAGTGCCGCTGCATTATGGGGTGAGCTCTCCTTACTTGCCCCAGCTCCTGCCAACCTAGCAGTTCGAAGGCATGTAAAAAATGCAAGTAGATAGATAGGCACCACCTAATCTGGTGGGAAAGGTAACAATGCTCCATGCATCTTTACATATAGTCATGACCACATGACCATGGCAGTGTCTTTGGACAATGCTGGCTCCCTCGGAAATGAATCGGAGATGACACTGCCCCCAAGAGTTGACCATGACTGGCAGGAGGAAATGTTTACCTTTTTGTGGAAGGACCTATTTTGCACTACAAAGATTTCAAAAATAATATGTCTGTACTTGTTTATTTATTTTGTTTAAATGATTGATATGGCATCTTGAACAACTTTCGGTTGCTCATAAAAACAATAAAACTACAAAAATCATGAAAACCATATAATGATCCAAATTGTAAATTGGCTTCTATCAGCCATACTATGATTTCATTATCTTACTATTTGCTGACCACTGGAAGATTTAGTTGGCCACATATGTATATTATTTTTATGTTGTTCCTGAATTCCATTTCTTGAAAAAAAATTAATTTCCTTTGTTATGTTTATCAATAATTATACCATCTATAATCATATGATTAAAGCTACCTTGAGTGCTTTTTTTCAGAGTGCTTTCTGCAGTGAAATCCATAATAAGGTAATACACAGATATGGTTGTCCTTGGCAAGCTAATTTGATCTTTAATATGGCTTTTAGAACATACATACACCACATACACACACACACAAATTTGGCACTGGATCTCTTTAGATTTTCACAAAAATCATATCCCTCCGTAATGCACCATTTTTACCAGTTAAAAAAATTGATTAATTGATTCAGTAGAAAGCTTCAATCCTTCAGCACTGCTAAGCTAGTTGGTATTGTTCAAAGACATTTCTTCAAAGAGACATTTCTCTCAAAGAGAGCTTTCTTTTCAGTAGTTTAGGAAGAATATTCGTTATGGGGGTGTGGGTTAAAATAATACCTCTAGAAGACGTTCTTAATTAATAAAGAACTCCCAGTATGGTGTTAAATTATTCATCTTGCTTTTTGTATTTTAAAAGTCATTCCAACTGGGATAATACTAGGAAATGAACTTACTACTAAGTTTGGTATTGTACTTAAAATGCACAGCATAATTGATAGATTCTTAATATTCATGTATGCTTTCCAGTTTCCAGCTTGGCACTGGGCTACTATATGATTATTTTTAATACCCTCTTCCCTAGCGAGATAAGAAATAATAATAATAATCCAGACCGAAAGAGTGTCTTCCATAAACAATACGGTGAGATGTAAGAAACCCATACCAGATCAGTTTTCTCCCAGGTCAACAAGGAGAAACAACAAACCTAACAGTGTTAGGTGTTGGAGTTTGACAAATGGTTCTATAGGACCCAGGACTATTGGCTGAGCAACCAAGTCCAGCAATTGCAGAACTACTGAAAAAGGTGTTCATCCATTGCAGATATACAAGTGTTGAAAACAAAGACATAATGATCTGTTATTACAAATCAGTCCAAAAAAAGAGGATATCTGAAAAGAATGCACCAGTTCTGAAAAATATATCATCTGGAATCAGAAAGAACAGAACAGAGGCTAACAGATCAACACCAATTTATAATACAAAATAAAGTATTCACAGAAACAGAATTGGAATAATTGCAAAGGTCTACCTAGAACAAAGAAATCAAAGCCTTATCATAAGGAGCCCAGACTATAAAGGGAAACCCAGGGGATTCAGCAGTACAGGAAGCCAGTATAGCTAATGATTTTTTTCAATTTCCAAATCAGGTACCTTCTTCTCTGCCTTCTCAGAAAGAACAAAATCTTCCAATTAAAAAAGAACTGAAACAAATAATAATTGAACATCTAAAACAGCACAGAAACAACCGATAAGGTGCCCTGCATCAAAACTTGTTCCAAAGAAACAGCGAGCACAAGTACTAAAAGATGCCAATACTGTAATATCAAATATAAGCACCAGCTCACTGCAAGAAACAAACCAACTAATATACAGGATAGCTGCTGTTATAATTGAATACTTGGGATGCAAAAAAAACAGTGCAGCACCAAAATGGAAAATCAGGCTGGAAAATAAGATCAGCATGCTAAGATCAGATGCAAGCAAGCTTGAACAGATGAAAGAAAAGAAGCTGAAGAACAAGAAGACCAAAGAATATCTGATCAAGAAATATAATCTGGGAAGATTAAAGGAACACTGGAAATAATAAGGCAGAAAATAAAACTTATCGCCAAGGAGATATGGAGCTTGAATTTCACACTATAGGCAGAATCTCTAATATGAATTGAATCAGAAATGTTTCAACCAATCATCAATGTAGAGACTGCAATGAACCAGTCAACAGCTGACAAAGAAGAAATGGTGCAGTTCCAGGTGCAGCTATAGGACAACCCAAAAAAATTTAACAAGAATGCAGCTTGGATAAAGGAGGTGGATAACAATAAAAAAGAAGCTGAAATGAAAGAATGTGTAGTAACAGCAGAAATGGTGGAGAAAAGGGCAAGGAAGATCAAGAATTAGTAACGGGTGAAAATAAACTGCATTTTTTTTGGTTGAAACGTCTGACTGTTTTATACCCATTGATTATCAAGCAGTTTAACAACATACTGCAGGGTAGTAGAACCGAAGATTGGTTAACATCTGGCAAAATCTACCTGATCATGAAACATCCAATAAAAAGGGTAGCACCTGGTAACTACAGGCCAATTACTTGTTTACCAACAACTTTCAAATTGTTAAGTGCTTTGGAGCTGTCGCAGTCCAACAGCATCAGTTGAAAAGAAGCTCTTTGTAAGTGGTAAGCACACTGCTCATACAGCAGAGGAACAAAAGATCAGCTTCTAGGAGACAACATCTTTTGGAAAACTGCAACAGAAGGTAGCTTGATTGATCATAAGAAGGCGTTCAAGTTCATGCCACATAATTGGATAATCAAATGCCTAGAAATAGCAGAACTCAGTAGTAACATCAGAAGCTTTGTGCAAACATCAGTGGCAAAGTAGAAGACACAGTTGTTGGTCAAACATGATAGACTGGGAGAGATCAATATTAAAAGAGGAATCTCTCAAGGAGACTCACTATCACCACTACTGTTTGTCATTGTACTAATTCCTGTCAATAATACTCCTTATTGATGCTCAGGATCTGATTCACTTTCTTCCTAAATTTTGCACAAAATTCTTCCTCTTTCAGTTTCTACCATCTGATTTTTGGTACAGTATTAAATCTCTTCCTTCTCCTCACTTCTAAGATCATCTTGCAGACCACCATTCCATGTTGTCTAACCACACACTCTCCTGTCACCACCTTACCGTCTCTGATCTCTTTCAAACTGCATCTCCTGCATAGAATATAGTCTACCTGTGTGCACCTTCCTCCACTCTTATATGTCACCCTGTGCTC
>JANHZU010006221.1:15350-26911 GCA_032468055.1 Acrochordus granulatus | reverse complement strand
ACATTTGATACTGAATTATGTTCAAATGATGATCACCTTATAACTAAAATGTATAAATTATTATCACTGGAAACCAAAGAGGAATTGGTAAAAAATTGTATAGTAAAATTGGCAAAAAAAAAATAAAAATAATGTCCAACTTGAAATGAAAATATGTGGTTAAAGGGTCTTAAATTTACAGTATGTTATAGCCTTAAGGAAAAATGTTACAAGATATTACATAAATGATATACAACACCAGATAAACTTTCCAAAATGTATAAAGATATTTTGCGGAATATCAAATGCTTGCTGGAAATGTAAAAAACAGGAAGGGACTTTTTACCATCTTTGGTGGTCTCCTAGAAAGTTAAAAATTTCTGGATGGACATATATATAACTATTCAAAAAATCTTGAAAATAGACTTTCAAATTAGACTGGACATTTTTTTATTAGGAATGATGGATAGACTCATAGGAAAACTGCATGGTATTTTACTCTTATATATAACAATGGCTGCAAGATTGCTCCTGGCCCAGCAGTGGAAAAAACAGACATTACCTACTGTAGAGGATGGCAAGTTAAACTTGTGGAGTTAGCAGGAATGGCAAAATGGACAGAGTTTAAAAAAGTTAGGAAGCCAATTATTTCCCTTTTGCAAAGAAAGTTGGAAGTCACTGTGTTTAATGTCTACGTATGTCTGGGTTTCTTTGCTTGCTTTTTTCTCTTTTTCTGTTTTAGATGGAGAGCATCTATCTCTCATGTAGATCTACTTTCTCTTCCCAGATCTTTCAGGCAGTTCAGAATGATATAATGATCCAAGGTACTGAAAGCTTCTGAGAGGTCAAAAACAACCAATAGATATTGTGTCAGCTTCAAGCCTTTCCCCAAATCCACCTGGTTTCAATAATCCTTACAGAAAAGCCATTGTAATAGTTTCATTGCCCCTACAGGGCTGAGGTGTAACTAAAAACCTAACCTTAACTAGAGGATAATCCTCTTATGTTAATAGAAAAATCTGATATATTTTTACATCTAGAAAATCCACCTTATCAGAACAAAATGGACAATGTACCTGAATCATGTTGGCGGCTTGACCTATTAGATAATCCATAATTCTGTGATCTGAATTTTTGCACATTCCACAGAATCCTGTTTCAAAGTATATATTAAAATCCATCCATATTAGTGGTATAGGGAGACAGTTGGTAGATGAAAAGAATCACCAGTCTATCTGATGCCCAGTATCAACCAGTTGTCTCACAGGTATCAGAATAAGAGAGATACTGTTGTTATGAGCACAGCCACAATACTTCTCCACTCACTTCTTTGACTCTCACTGAATACCACGTAGCATTCTTCTGGGAGAAGCATTCTACTATCAGGACCATCAGTATCTACAAGGATTCAATCTATCTGTATAGAAAGAACGGGCATTATCTTGTTTGTTCTTTAGGTGATTCTGTTCTTTTACATTCTTCAGTCATCATGTCCATCCATCCATCCATCCATCCACCCATCCATCCATCCATCCATCCATCCATCCATCCATCCATCCATCCCTTTTTCATGTATCAGTTCAATGTTAAATTTTGCAAAAAATCAACTTTTTCAGACTTGCTGACTTATCTTCCTTTTTGAGGCAAATTAAATGGCTTGGTCCTGATGCCGTGTTATTTGTTTTAAAGGAACAAGACTTGAAAATAATTTAGATTGGAATTATCAAGTTGGTGGAGGAGAGTTAACCCTATTGTCCAATGCCATTTCCTAACTTATTTCTCTCTCTTCTTCCTAGAATATGTTTTTTTTTAAAGCAAAGAAAGCAGCACAGGAAAGAAAAAACGATCTAAGTGCAGACAGGGGACAAATTATTCTAAATCAATTTAACAAAGAAATAACTTTCAAAAATTAGATCTTCACCATTACATGTATACAATATATATCAGGAAGGACTAAAATAAGGCAGCGTGCCTTTTCAATTACTGGGATTTGATCTAGACTTGGATCAAATGCCACATGTCACAAACACTTGTTTTTGTGCTAATGTTCACTTATAATCAATTCTAGAGCTAATGCAATTGCATCAATATATTTGAAGATACGTAACGATGGATGTGATAGTTACAAATGTATGAAAAATGTCAGTAAAAATATTTTCTAGTCAGTTGAATTAACATTGCACCACATGTTAATTCCAAAGACTGGGGAAGGGGGATATGTAAGAATGCATTTTCTTTATATACTATAAAAATCAGATTACTTTGACCTTAATATAATGTTAATGCTGGCTCATTTCAGGACTGAATATAAGATACTGAATATGATTCAAATTTTATTATCATCATAAAAACAAATTAATTAAATTATCATATTGCAGCAGTAACAGTGATAAAACAGTGTTAATGTATTCTCTGTTTAAGTTCAATCTAATATCCAGGTGTACTTATGTGGTTCCTCATATTTACATAAAGATATTTTGGGCATTCAGTTGAAAATGTCTACCATTATCAGTGCAAATAATTCATCAAGGTTCTTGTTCACTGTTTCAAATAGTTATCATGTACAATGTAATTAAAATTTACCACCTTTAAGTATATGAATATAATTAATACTTGATTATTATTGGAAATATTTTATTGTATTTAATCATACTTGATTATCTTGTAAGTAGCATAGGCTTTTTCCTTCCAGTATCTCTAACATAAGCTAATTGCACTTGCCCTGTTAATATATTTTATAAATCAATTACGCTTATGAGAGTGATATAACTGTTTGCTATAAATAAACCTGAGCATTTTGTTTGGCACCTTGTGGTTTGTCTGTTTCTCTCAAGTTAAAATACACAGGGTTAGAATATTTAATTTTCACAATCTTTATTTATTTGCTCATGCAAGTGTAAACATTACTTGGGGTATTGTAGGAAAAGACTGTCAGAGTCAGGGGGAGGAATTAAACGAGGCATCCCTATGTAGCCATAAGAAAATGAAGTCCAACTCCTCATGAATACTATTGGCTCTTATCTAATTTCAACCAAGTTCAAACTATTAGTCTGAGAAGATTTCTGTACAAAACATTTAATGATAAATCAATAATTTTGAACCTTTTCTGGTTGCTTGAGCCTGATAGGTATTTTATTACCCATGCTGTGATCCCATTTTTGCATTGGTTCAGTATTGTTTATATTATGAAGTATAGTAATTTATGGACTTATTAAATTTATATTCTGTCCATCTTACTGTTACAGTGACTCTTGGAAGTTCACAGAATAATAAGAAGTAAAAAAAGATAATTCAAAATACTAAAAATTAAGAAGATTAAATAAGAAACCCTCATTTCAATGGACCAGAATTTAACAAACTTTGGATTTAACAGACAAATGTTTCGTCCCCATTTAATGGACCAATGTTTGTTAAATCAAGAATATGCGTACTAAGTTTAACTACAGACAGTATCCCTTACTTCAGTTATGACATTATGTAAATAACATTAATTAATAGAAATAGTCCATTAAACAGAGATTTTTACTAGAGATATTATGTTAATGTAGATGGTTTTGGCTTGCTATTTATACACAGCAGGAGGTAGAGAATCTGACTAGGGCTACATTTTCAAAAAATGGTAGGCCTTAAGAAGCGTGGTGGTGCAAGTGGTTAAGAGCTCAGCTTGCCGGCTGGAAGGTCAGTGGCCCGAGTTCAAGACCCAGCATTGCCATGCAGCAGCGTGAGCTCCTGTTGTTCTGCCTCAGCTCCTGCCAACCTAGCAGTTCGAAAGCATGCAAGTGTGAGTAGATAAATAGGTACCATCACTCTGGTGGGCAAGGTAACAGTGTCCATGTGCCTTTGGTGTCTAGTCATGCTGATCAGGGAAACATCCTCGGATGAGAAACGGAGATGAGCACCACATCCTAGAGTTGGTCATGACTGGCAGGGTAACCTTTACCTTTAAGGGCTGTAGTGCACTGACATTACTGGAGAGTAGGCCAACATTTTCAATGTTTAATGTTTTAAATCTTTTATTCAACAAATAGAAGGGAAAAAAGAGTAACATTAAAAAAAAGAACATTAGTGAAACGTTTTTGAACTGCAGTGAACTGATTTAAGGGGCTGTGGAACAGGGGATGCAATCCATAATATAAATGGATGTCCCACTCCTGATGGACCAGATAATTATTTAATGGAAATATTTAGCACAATTCAAAACCAGATTTTTTTAATGGTATTTCATAAAGACTCAAATATTTGGCTTGGCTACTCTGTATCATTTACCTTGATTATCAACAGCTCTTGGAGGTTTTATACACTCTTATCTGTAACTGGAAATGCAAGGACCTGATCCTTGGATCTCCTTGGAAAACTATTCAAGCTCTACCAATCACGGATGGGACTTCCTTGCAATTTTGCATTCTATGCCAGGCATTGAACTTGTACAGAGTTCATTTTGGATGCTAGAATGTGCTCTGGCACTAGCTACAGTTTTTCCCATTAAGCAACAAGAGGAACATTAGGCCAGCTCTTCCTTGTTTTGAACTCACTTGCTCTGGTAAATTATTCTCCATGCAAGGGCTTAACAAGATAACACAGACAATTCATTTCTGCCCAATACACCCTCTCCCTTTCTCCCTCTCCCTCCCTCTCCTCCCCCCTTGTGTGTGTAGAAGTAAGTCCCATTGATGGGACTATATTATTCCTGAAAGGATATATACTGTATAGTGCTACAACTTTGGGATATACAGTGACAAGTTATTCTTTATTTGTTAGTAATGGACTTAGTAGGTGTTCTGGAAGAGCCTTCATTTTTCTTATAGATTGCAAAATCAAAAGGTATGAAAATCCTGGTCCTTTTTTTTACTAATGCATAAATCCATGAATAAAGCATGTACATCCACCATCAGAGATAAATGGTGGAATTTTCCCAAGTGAGCTACTTAAGAAATAAAATGAAGCACCTAGCTGGAATAATAGCACATTATCTGTTGTTTTCAGAACTGCAGTGCTTTCTCTCTCTCTTTCACGCCCTTCCCCCTCTTTCTCACACATGGAGGCAGACATTGTAGTAATATAATGTTAACTTCATAATGTTAACAGCAATGTGACTTAGTTGACTGGATCCATGCATTCAGTAGAAAAATGTGAATACCATTATGGGTTGGAGCTTTCAACTTAATTATGCATGGTGGTATTGGGTAACTTGCTGAAGCATAACCATCCCTGAAACAAAGGGAAATCATTTTAGGTTGTATGTTGTATTATTCCTTCTAAGAGATTTTGAAGGTGATTCTGGAACTTCCTTTTTTAAAATTTCTTAAGACACATCTAACAAGTTTTATTCAATTTCTCAATTTTCATCTGGGTTCTATTCCGTTTCAACATCATTTCACAATTAAAGGGGGAAAAAAAGCTCAGTGAAAACCTTTTAATGCATTTTCATATGTATTTCAGTTAATTGCCACAGTTTTTAAGAAAGGAAAAAGTAAATCTTCTATAACAGACTTCTCTAAGCCTACTTCTCTATATGTTTTTTATTCCTATAATTATTTTTGGAAGGATACTGGGAACTTCATCACAGGATTTCAAATGGGGAAAATGAAGTTGTCATTTTGGGAGGCACAAATCTCTGCTTTGGAACTGTTTCTTCCCTGAGAAGTGAGTTACAAAGATTATGCATAAGTAAAATCTATTAAACATTTTGTAAAAAAATAAATAAATTCAAATTTCACATTAAAATGAAAACCAAAATCAAATGTTTTCCTTCTTCCATTTCCTAAATATAATGGTCCACATTTAAACTATATTGAAAGAAAAAAATGAGGAAATCTAGGGACACAACTGGACCAAGGAAAAAAATCTGAAAAATATATTTTCCCCCAAAATTCAGATGACATACACACACGCACAATTACACATATTCCTTAAAAGCTATCTTCGTTGCTTCTGGTATTGCTTTTCCTTGAGAAATGGTGCACATGGTTTTTAAAGCTACAACTGTTTCATAAGAAGAGGTAAAATCAAGTATAGCACAGTATTGACCCTGCGAAGTATTGGAGGAAATTACTGATTTTAGATATTTGCAAGTACTGTACAACTTTTTAAACTTTTCTAATTTCTGAATTAGAAATTTGCTGTTGAGGAAGCTGTCCATGGTACTGATCTTACAACTTAATCTTCCCCGCTGTGTACATTTCCCATACTTCACGAAATATAGTTATAGAGTAATTTAAGATAAATTTTCTTTTAAAAGTATAAGAATTAGGGTTGTGCTTATTTTACTCTTAAAAATACACATGACATGTATTTTTATGTTAAGAAAGCAATCTTGCCATTGAAAAACTTCCTTATTTATTGATGAAGCTGCATCTTTTTGAGTTGTAGATCAGCTCCCCTGTCAAGGGTATTAACCCCTCCCCTCCCCCCCAAAAAACACACAGTGTGAATTGTTGTTTTGACAGGGCCTGTTTTCTTGTAACTGAGCTTAGAAATCTGCCGAAGATTTCTTTGGAAGCAAAAAAGATGCTCACGTTGAGAGAAGGTATAAAAGATAAGGATGCATCTTTGTTTGATTGAACTTGTATTTGCATTATCAACTCCTGTAGTTTGACAAAGGCCTGTGGATATAGCCAGATGTCTTACTGACTCTCTGCTTCAAATTCAAGTCTACATTTCTGAAACCTACAATGGTTCTGGATTTTGTATTAAGGTATAAGTCTTTTACATTTTATTGCTTACAACTTTTTATCTTGGATAAAATGGCTTAAATGTAGAAAATGTAATAACAAATCAATAGTGTGTCTCAACCCAAGAGTGGAAAACTCTTTAAAAGCCTGCCTCAACTATGCAATTACAATAGATATAAATTTATTTTTATAACTCTTTGGACTTTCATTCTGTTTGTGGATATGGACTTTTCCATGAAGTATGGACATTTTGTAAGGAGGATGTATTTATTTCATATTATTTAGCATACAATATCTAGTTTGGTGTAGCAGTTAAAGCATCAGGCTAGAAACTGGGAGAGCATGAATTCTAGTTCTGTCTTGGGCACAAACCAACAAATTGACCTTGGACCAGTCATTGTCTCTCAGCCCTAGGAAGCACGCAGGGCAAACCACTTCTGAAAAACCTTGCCAAGAAAACTGAAGTGACGTATCCAGGAAATCTGTGAAAACTGGACACAACAGAACAGAAAAAATAATCATATTCAGTGAAATGCAGGTTTTCTTTGTACCCTGAAGGAAACCTAAGCTATCCTGTTCTAACATTAAGCTTCCAAATGTCCAATGCCTTCTTTATAATAGGCTGGTAAAACTGAAACTAATATAGTAGAAAATTTGCTAGCCTTTTAACTTTTGGAACATAAATACACCAACAAGCAATAAAAGTATATTCTGTTAGAGTTCATCTGAATGCTGGAAGAATTGGTGGATCTGCAAGTTCATCCATGCCACTAGCACCAACATGAGCAAAGCGATGGACACAATACACCTCCACAGTGGCAAAGACTTAGAGGAAAGAGCTCTTTTCTTAGTTTTAGAAGGCAAAAAAGACTCCAATGTAGTCTATGGCCCAGGGTTCATGGTATGTATTTTCAAATTGCAAGCCGTGAATAATATGATTACTCTAGGGATCGTAGGATTGCTTGGATTTCCTTCTAAAGGTTCAGAGAAAAAATTAGAATGTTAAAGCAGGAAACTGGATGTCAATAAAATGATTTTCAGTACATTTTTCAAGTTTCTTAATGTCATAAACTCTGATACTATAAAAAGAGAGATATGGTAAAAAATACTCAGCTTGGACCTTTAGCTAAAGATAATAAAAGGATCAGGGCAGGTATGCATGAAGCATTTAACTCACTGCAATTCCTCTTCTAAACCTTTTGAATTTAGCTTGGAAATTAAACTATCGACTGCAAAGCAAATGGTAACTTGAGAAAAAAAGTGCTCCCTTATGAAAACAAAATGAAATGATTGGGTTAATAACTCTACCTTTGATACCTACTTTAATTATAATTTCTCCCACTCAACTGATGGGAATTACTTTTGTAAAAACCTGAATGTCAGAGATCTTTAGATCATGTGTAATTTGAAACTCTGTCATCTATCCAAGTGGAAGTGAACATCACCAATCAGCAAAAGAAGAAAAATACAGGTTGTTAAGTTACTTTCTCTTAAAAGGCAGAGAAAGCCCGATTTGTCATCTAGATCTTTCATCTCAACTAATAGGTTCCTCCTAGTAGATACCTGAATTTGAGATATAAGACTGACAATATTTATTAGACTTGCTGATCACAGATCCTTCCTAATCATCCATTTAGACATGAAAGATACCACATGTGAAAAGTGACTTCATAGTTTGAAGGAGAAAGTTAAAAGAACTTGGAGCTCAGGTACTTTTCTCATGAATACTGTCAATTGAAAGAAAAGGTTCAACAAGACAAAGGGATATTTTTCAAGTACACTCCTGGTTTCAACATTGGTGTAAGCAGTAGCGGTTGGATTTTTCAGCAATAGCACAAACTTCTGCTTTGTAGAAATGAATCTAATTAAGGAATGAAAGTACACCTCTGGATGATGGCTGGTTAACCTGATCAGTGTTCAAGAGTGATAAAAACAAGAATAAGAATTGTCATGCACTGAAGACATCAGCAAAACAAAATGTTTTGGAAATTACTAGTCTGGAAAAGACACAGAAGAAATGTGGGCATAAAGGAAAAGAGAGGCTGAAAGTAGAGATTTTATACTCTAAACATCTCTAAAAAGAAGATAAAGGTTTCCCCTGCCATTCGTGACTGACTCTAGGGGATAGTTCTCATCTCTGTTTCCTAGCTGAACACTAGAATGTCCAAAAACATCTCCATGGTCATGTGGCCAGAATGACTATATGTGGAGGCACGCAGATGCTGTTACCTTTCCTACTGAAGGTGATCTCTATCTACTTGCATTTTTACATGCTTTTGAACTACTAGGTTGGCAGGAGCTAGGCAGACAATGGGAACTCAACCCATTATGTGATGGTTCTTGGGTCTCAGATTTGAGCCACCAATGTTCCCGATGACAAGCCCAGCATCTTAACCACTCCTGCGATCACATGCCCTCAATAAATGTCTCTACACTAATGCATAAAGCATAAGTAACAAGGAAGATGATCTGTTTTTTTCTCTGCATCCTGCTGAGGATTGAACTAGACAATCCTTGTGATTCCTCTCAACTCCGCAGTGCTATGATTTTATAAATTCCTCATCCTAAATAAATGGAGTGTATTCAATTCCTATTTCCTTTTAAATATATACTTTGCAGTTGATTCCTCTTAAACGTGCTTTGTTTCACCTTAATTCTCAGTCAAATTTATTAATTCTATTTTAAAATTTAAGACTGATTGTAATCCAACCCCTTATTCAAACTGATCCACAATGGACTACTTTCACATATAGACTTGATGTAACAATAACTGGCAAAAAAGAGTAATGGAAAAATGAAAAATCTTTCATAAAACTCTGCAACCCATGGTCAAGCACTACAGACAAGTAAGGTATTTGTTGAATGGTTGGTCCAAAAGCAATTGGCTGCGGAGGCTTGAGGAAAAATCAGTTTTTGGAACATGTTCAAAAATGAAATTAGCCTGAAGCTGCTAAGCTTCACAAGACTTATGACTTATAGGTTATATTGAAATAGTCTCTGGTGTATTTTGCTGCTAAAAGAACATTCCACATTTAATGTTATGAATGCTTTCACAAAATGTAAATATGCATCTTTTTCTTCACAGATTCTTTTTCTACAACCTTGACATTTTCTCATCCATCTTATACTATCTAAAAGTAAGCTTGATGCCTCTTTACTTGTCATTAATCCTATTGATCAGTGATAGTGCCATCTACATTTTATGAGGATTAATATTAGCCTTATATTTTCTGCCGCTTCCTCAAATATTCCTGAATTATTTTTCCTCCCATTACACCTATCCTCCTGTGAGCTACCTGAAGTCATCTTTCTGAAATATATTACCTTACTTCTGAAAACGCTGTTTAAAATTTAATATGTGATAGTGCCTGCATTTCACACCAGTAGTAATCTCATGTCATGCCATGGTTGGGAATTCTATATAAAGTAATTCACGCAATGTTTTTGTAACAGTTCCTTCATAACAGACTATGAAGTATATTAATATCATTAATATGTGTTTCAAATACCCTTTTGAAATAAATTCTATTGCTAAAGGACAGGACTTAGAAATGGCCACCTGTATATAAAGAAAACAGTTTTTACTCTCAAATAGAAAAACCTATTATTCTAAAATACTAGAGCTATAAGAGAACAAAATAATCCAATAAAAATGGGCACATGGCTAATGATATTGCAGCAGACTTCATGCAGCATATTTATAGAAAACATATCACAAGGGCACAAGAACCCACACTTTATCTTCAAGCACAAAACCTCTAAGGAAAAACATTCTAAGCAAACTATCTGTGTTTCTCCCACAGTCCTAAATGGACCACAAGTTTCATAGCTAGAGGTGTAATAAACATTGGGAAGACAATTTAGCCAAAGTTTAGCATTTCGATATCCCACTGTTGTCGGAACTTGTACATTTTTCACCTTTAGTTGACCTGACCAGAGTAGTGACCCTGAGTAGTGTCCCAGAGAAGAAAATGGCATCAGATTGTTGTTTTTATATTAGCCTGCAAACAGGAAAGTCATTTTTAAAACGAGGGAATCCTTTTTAAGTGGCTAGATTGTGTCAATTATAAGTAATTCTAAGTAGTGTCCTTTAGCAATAGAATTTCTTAAAACATTGCATGAATAACTTTATATAGAATTCCCAACTATGGAATGACATGAGATTACTGGTGTGAAATATAGGCACTATTACATATTAAATTTTAAACAGCATTTTCAGAAATAAGGAAATATATTTCAGAAAGATGACTTCAGGTAGCTCACAGGAGGATAGGTGTAATGGGAGGAAAAACAATTCAGGAATATTTGAGGAAGCGGCAGAAAATATAAGGCTAATATTAATTATTTCAAATTGCCTTAGGTTGTTTTTTTAAAGCAAGCGATGTAGCACATCTTGGCTTTGTGTGTAGCCTGCCGAATAATGTTCTGAAACATTCCAAACTTGCATGGCACTTTCAGCATCTTCATTAATTCTGTTGACTTTTTTTAAGATGAGTCAATGGGTTTACCTATTTTTTATCTCTGATTCCCAATACATTTATTATTTATATTTTCTTTGTAGTTTGTACCAAACATAGTTTGTAACTGGGCATCCGTAATACTTCTTGAATTGTGGAAAAAATTAATTGTTCTTAAAGGTGTTTTTTTTTTCAATTTGAATTACTATGTCCAGCATGCCTCTAAGTCAAGGTTAATTGCTCAATAAAGTAAAAAAAGAGCAGATTTTTGGCACTAAAACAGCTCACTTAATGATTCCACTATTAGTGTTTCAGTCAGCCTCCGAAGTGATAACTGAAATCCCCTCAGATCAATGTTCTAACTCTACTTCAGTGAGTCCTCTCATCAGAGCATTCATTATTATTCCTTCCCAGTTCTTTTGGAGTTCTTCTGGAGTTGTATCATGTTACAAAA
>JANHZU010006220.1:17861-39415 GCA_032468055.1 Acrochordus granulatus | reverse complement strand
GGATGGATAGATAGATAGATAGATAGATAGATAGATAGATAGATAGATAGATAAGCCACACCTTGAAATGCCTACGGCAGCAGAAAAGGAAAACAAGTAGCTAGAGAATTCTATTTGATTTTTAAATTTAAATGATAATCTAATGCAGTCCCACCCCCATTTTTGCCTATACTCTCCTTTCTTGGATGCACTATCCAGAATCTCAGATAGGGTGAAGCATAGCCCTAAACATAGGAGAAATATTGTGCCTTTTATTGGTATCCAAAGCATTCTCATCTCTGATTTGCAGAAGGAATTGAGTGCCAGTTCAGAGATTTGCAGCTGTTGTCTCCTTTGCACAGCGTTTCTCTTTGAAGAGCGCGTCTATTTCCCCCAAAAGAGATAATGCTTACCTAGTTCATTAATGGCATCAACTGCAGTTGGATTTCATGTGTCTGTAGTTCCAAAACTATGACTAATTCTGAATACACCTGTTGACTGACACAGAGAGAAAAGAAATAATTTTTTCTGGACTTAAAGCTTGGCAATGGCTTCTAGCACAAGTTCAGGGTGATGGTTTTGACCCCTAAAAATCATAGCCAGTCCAAAGCTTGGTTATCCGAAGGATCCCTTCTTCTATAGAAAATTACTTAGTGGTTGAGAACTTCATATTAGATCAGTTTTGAATGTCCCCCTACTTGCCAAAGAGATCAGGATGAGCACTAAGTCTATGGATTTCTCCATGGTGGGGCCATTGTCCCCTTCTCTACATTTGCTCATTCAGCACCTCCTATACCTAGTAAATTGTAGGCGCCACTTTGATGTTTCCATGGGCTTCAGTCTAAGGTGACAGCTGAACTGAGTTCTGTATTAACAGGATGCTTGTTATAATCTTGTTTTCAACTGAAGAACTGTAAACAGCGTAAGCATCATAGAGAGCCACGCGTAATTTGAGGAATAATAATAAGGACGTAAGTCTCTGCCTGAGTTAGCTCAGACATTGTTAAACAAATGTGTCCATAACAATAACATGATTAGCAGAACAGTATCCCAATTTTATCTTTGGCTCAACTAACCATTCAGAGTAGATGTGACTTTTGCAGATAAGTCTTTTATGAATAAACGTGTCTGTCTAGGCAAATGGAAGCAGAACCTTCCATGTATTTTTTCAGAGCTCACTTTTTCTCTCCCAGAGAGACTGTCACTTTGTGTGATAGCCAATATCACATAGGTCACCAAACTTTGACCCAATTTTGGGCAACCTGCAAAATAAAATAATTTAAAAACTGTTACATTCCAGAAAGAAACAGAAATGGGCAGCAAAGTGTAGAGGGCATATGGAATGGCCTTGAAGAACAAAAGAGCCACCACCGATGGTCAGATAAGTAGAGCTTGATCCCAGGTCAAGAAAGTAATTTCAGAAAATGTCTCAGACAAGCCTCTCCTTCTCAGACAAGCCGCTCCCTAGTTCAAAGAAAAAGTGAAGGGAGGACTCATTCAGACTTGCAAGATAGTGTTAGTAGAGACGGTACAATAAAATAGTCTTGAATTACATGGTGTTGTTTTTTTAATCTGGCCTGCCTTGTTGGACTGACACAAAGAGACCATGTTCAAGGTATGACCTGGACATTTCTACCCAAAATATGGCATTCGAAGGGGGAAAAAATTCAGAATCATAAAAGTTAGTGTTCATAATGAATTTGGGGTAATAAGTAATTATGCTGTCCAATAAACTCCAGAATGGACTCATCCCCTTTCCCTCCTAGAA
This sequence comes from Acrochordus granulatus, assembly GCA_032468055.1. NCBI lineage: Eukaryota > Metazoa > Chordata > Lepidosauria > Squamata > Acrochordidae > Acrochordus > Acrochordus granulatus. The sequence continues at coordinate 37,668 of JANHZU010006220.1, read as the reverse complement.
AGATTGCAGTAAGGTTTTGGAAAATTCAGAAAAGAACAAGAACAAGAGTGAGAAAATTAGAAACTTTCCTTATTATTTAGCTAAGGAAAGGGATCCACAAGGTTGAAGGCTACAAAATAGAGTTTAAGGAATGGGGGTTTGTTTGCTTCTTTATCTGCATAATTGTTAACCTGTGGATGCATTTTTCAAAACCATCCCAAAGCTCATATAGTGATGCACTCATTTCATACCTTGGACACCACAACACCATTGTTAAAATGATATATTTTAGTTGGGGAGCTTTAAGAGGAAGAATTCCTCCCTGAATTGTCATCTTGGCCATAAAATTGGCTGCTAGAAATTTACTAATTTTTTATGTACCTTCATTTCCCTCTTTTTATCTTGAATTTCTGAACAAATGAAAATTGGTTTCAAAAAAGCAACCATACAATGGTGATCTTCAAGTGTTCTCTTTTGTTTCAAAGCCAATCTGTGTAACGGTGTGTAGGGGTGTCATCATCTCCAAAAACTTTCATTGAGTTGGGTCTTGTCTTTCACACACCCGGTCTTCTCATGTGAGTGTTTGTTGAATGAAAGCTGCAGAACAGTGAAAAGTCTTCAGAGTGATGACAGTGAGATGACATATTTTTGTTAGGATGGTGTAGAAGTATGGAAGGGTCGATAGGCATGTCAGTCAAATGCTGCCCAGAACGAGAACTACAACTGCATCAAGCTGCATGCTGGCTTTTTTTGTTTGTTTCCGTTTCCATAATGCTTAAACAATGTGCATGAAAATTAACAACTGTATTATTCATTTCAAATACTTTCAAGCTCCAGCAAAATAAAATTAATCGGAGTCTTAGAAAGCAGAAAAGAGCTTTCCTCTTCAATTTGTTGCTGATGATTAAAACAGCTGAGATTGATGGGATCTGAAATTCAAAACATATGCCAGAGAGCAAACGAAGACTGTAGTTCTTCCACTCGAGTTAAGCTAGAATTTGTTGAATATTGCCAAGGTATAAAAAATATGGCATTATTCAACATTCTGTAGTCTCAGGTATGCTTCAGTGCCTCTGGTTGTGGGCCCATTCATGAGGTTGATTGGACTGGAAGTCATGAGAGGCAGGACGTTCTTGGTGGTGGCTCCACCAGTGCACACCTTCCATCCAGAGGATTATGCTGTTCAGGGCACGCTGTGATTCACAAGATCTGCCCTCTTCCAGACAATGATCACACCCTTCCTGAAGATTCGGTTCTAGCAAGTAACGCACAACTCCATGCAGTGGTAAACAACTAGGACTTCCCACAGGGAGTTCCTATGTAAAGTACAAGCTGAGATTTCCAGTCATAATACTCCATTCCATGTCACCTCCTTATAATAAATCACTTGATGGTTGCTTAGTGACATTTGATGGGATTTTTGGCCTCGGGATTCAGTGGAGGCATTCTGACCAGACTCATCTTCTTGCCATTTGGCCACAAATACTGTGAATCTGGGTTTCAAAGAAGGCACTGCTGGATGACCACACGGGTACTTTGAGGAGAAGGGGATGAGAAGAAAAAGATGGAGAAGGAGAAGGAAAAGATGGAGAAAGGGGAGGAGGAAGAAGAGGAGAAGGAGAAAGAGGAGGAGGACAAGGAGAAGGAGAAGGAGAAAGAGGAGGAGGACAAGGAGAAGGAGAAGATTCCACAACTCAGGAGAGGCAGGAACATTTTCCATTCAACAACTGCGCCTTCTATTTACTAATGGGACGGACAAAATGGTTGCTTTATGTGGTTATAAAATTCCCTGCGCAGCAGTTAAATATCTGACAAGCCCATCGGCTCACATGATATTCTAGGAACTATTATTCATCATCCTTAACGCACATCCAGCAGAGACCACAGCCAAAAACCAGGAAGGGAAAGTGCTGAACAGAACACTGACTTTTTTTTCCCCTTTGGGCTGAATTGGCAACTCTCTCCAGAGTTTCAAAATGCCACTTGCCTCCTTGGCAGGGCTGGTGCCTGCCCTGGAAACTTCAAAGAGCCCTCCTCTTCTGCAATTCTTTGGCTTGCTCGCAAGGGCTCCTTCGGCAGTCCAACTGAAGCAATGAACCTGTGTGGGAAAGCTGACGAGTGAAACCCGCTCCGTGGGGTAGTGAAACCAACAAGTCTGCCTATGTTGCACAAGATCTCGAAGGCCGGCGCTTGCTCCTTGCTAGGGCGAATTCATCAAAGCTCCCTTTCCAGATATCGGCGGATCAGTCCCGATTCGCGCTGGCGTGCAGGGAGGACCGTGGCGATGCAAAGCGGTGGCCCAGCTGTCCGACTTCTTGCCCCCCGCCGCCGCCGTGCAAAAAAAGATATTCTCAGTGTGAAGAAGCCACCCCAACAGAGAGCCAAGCTTGTGCCAAACACGTTTCCTAAATGACATTGCCAATCATGTGCTCGGTTGCAAGCCTGAAGGCGTGCTCACCCAAGGAATTCACAAGGCGGTGAGCTGCCGCTGCTACCCGTGACGAGATCTTCTTCCCGTAACCAGCCTATTTGATGTTAAGTCCAATTTAATTATAACTGGCAGGCTGGCAACCGCTCCAAGCATCCTCATCTGGGATCTCCATTCGTTTCTTTGTACCGGAGCCAAGACTCAAAGAAAACTGGAACAGGTGTTCCTAGAGCGTATGTGTTCCAACCTAGGATTCTGTCGGGATTGGCATTCGATCAGGAGAGGGCACTCAAAAACAAGAGCTGCCCCCTGACGCTGCAGCAGCTCTCAAGGGATGGAAATGTGCGTGTGCCAACATGGAGACGGGCTGAGCACTGTTTGTTCAGTTCCGTTCAGAAACATCACGTTTCTCTTGATCCACGAGCTCTGAGCATGGATGGAGTTTATCCTTATTACGTGGCTCACTCCTACAGCACTGTTTCATTGGTGTGCAATTTCCACTTTCGGCTTTCCATGCAGAAGAAGCCAAGTATCAATCTTGCACACATCTCCCGAACAAAGAATCAAAGGGCAGATGGCAGGCAAGAGCCTTTGCTACTTATGGCCTTACAAAAGCCGCTTCCCAAGTATAAGAAACCCTACAGAGAAATAGGCAAATAATACGGCCTGATTATACAATTCTGTGGGGAGCTCCTATGCTTGTGGGGTGATTGCTTCTGTAAACCAGCTTCTTGCACTGTTAATATCCCAGCCATTTTTTTGTTTTCAATCAAAAACAGTCAGGCTTATTGGAACTTTGAGGTTATTTGGGGTTAATGGAAGCTTATTGGAACTTTTAGGGTTGATCCCACCCTTAACATATGTTTTTAGGCTGAAAAGGCCATTCTTCAATCCAATCAAGGATCCATGTTTCTGGGGTTGCAACGGTTATAAATACATGCTAGTCGCCAAACACCTGAATTTTGATCACACGACCTTGGGGACACTGCAACAGTCATAAGTGATAGGATTGGTCAAAAGTCACTTTTTGCTTTCATAAGACACTTTTTGCTTTTCTTTCCAGTGACTTTGAATGGCTGCTAAATAAATGGTCATAAGTCAAGGACAACCTGTGCTGTTTTGAGCATCTCTGAGCATCTTCCTTCTTAAACTCTTGGATTATCTTTTGTAACTGCTGGATAGGGGCAGGGTGGCTGAGCAGTTAAGTCGCTGGGCTTGTCGGCCGGAAGGTCAGTTCAAGCTTGAGTTTGAGACCCAGGCGCCGCCACGTAACGGGGCGAGCTCCCATTATTCACCCCCCCTGCCAACCTAGCAGTTCGAAAACATGTAAAAATGCAAGTAGATAAATAGGTACTGCCTAAATTGGTGGGAAGGTAACAGCACTCTGTGCGCTTCGGCATATAAATCATAACCACAGAAGCATCTTCAGACAATGCTGGCTCTTCAGCTGGGGAAAGGAGATGAGCATTGCCCCCTAGAGTCAGGCACGACTGGCAGGGGAAACTTTACCTTTACCATTTTTTTTTTAACTGCTGGACATGCCGCAGACTTGTGCTGAAGATAAGATGAAGAAGTTGTATCCCTTCCTACTTCAGCCTGCTTAAAAAGAAGAATTACATGTTGTGGAGCTTGGTGTAACTACGAGCCTTGTCATTTTCCAGGGAAAGCTCATCTGGCGAAACCACAGTTAACAAGAGCAGACTGTTCTGCTGTATAAGATGTTATTCAGTGATGCAAATTGCCCTTCTGTGTTTACCCTCTCTCTCTTTAAAGCAAAAAAGAGGGATCAACCCATAGAGGTGTATGCAAATTATGGTTGGTCACACAGTCAGCCAGATGTTTAGACTGGATTTGGCATTTTTTGTCTACCTATTGAGTCCTTCCCGAGGACCTGGGATAAGCAAATGATGTTCTTTGATGGGTTAAAGGTCTTGTCTCAGAATGCAAGCTGCTCCAAGTCAAGTTACCTTTTGCAAAGGACAGATGATGATTTTGTCAACGCCAGTGGTATTCAAGTGGTACTCCAGATGTTTGGGATTGCATCCAAGGTGTCTATTGCTAATGGTATTATCTTGGCATTCTTTTATGCAAATTATTATGGTTTGTCGCACAGTCAGCCAGATGTTTATACTGGAACTGGCATACTGTCCGCCGATTGCGTCCTTCCCAAGGACCTGGGATAGGCAGATGTTCTCCTTTCATGGTGTAAAAAGGTATCATTGCAGGATGTAAGCTGTTCTGAGTAAAGCTGCTTTTTGCAATTGACTGATGGGGGCTTTTTCAATGCCAATGGTGTTCAAGTGGCGCTCTAGATATTTTGGGATTGCACCCAAGGCACTTATTACGATTGGTTCCACTTTTGCTTTCTTTTGCCACAGTTGTTTTATTCCTATTGGTGGTTTTTTCTGTTTTGTGATGTTAATTGTTAGTTGTTTCTATCCAATTCTTTTTCAGTACACCAGGAGTATCCAAGGGTTGGCACAAAGTTAAGATGGTGATGACCAAGAGGTCATTAAATATATAAAAGAGGACTTAAACACAATCAGTTGCATGACTGTGAATGCTATCTTGATTTTTTTGATATGCACAGCCCCATGGACACTATTGAATATAATGAGTTCCCTACTTGTTTTTTTCCCTTTTATTATAATGTTACAAATCTTGATACACCATATTATTTCCACGCAGATTTTAATGCAGTATGCTTATATAATTTGCTTAAAATGATTAATATGCTATTATTTAAAAAGCTTAAAGTACTGACAATAAAAGGAGAAACATAAAAATGTTATCAGCATTAATTGCCATATAGGATTTTAAGGTTAAAAGTATAAGATTATTTAACTTTTCATTCAAAGGTGAGTATAACATAAAGAAAAAAGAATCACTGCAACTCACATCAAATTGTTAGTAGACCTCTACTTGGAACGATGGACCTTGTTTATGAATGTCTGAAGACACAATTCTCCAAATAGCCAAGTTGGAGACTCTGTGGGCAACACCATGTCCTTTTCCAGGGAAATGAACAGTACCTGGTTGAATAAGTTACCCTATTTCATGTAATTTTAAACATTTTAATTATTCAAACAAAATCCCTGCAATTATCAAATGGAACAGCTTGTCTCCTGGAGCTGTAGGTGCTCCTTCGCTGGAGGATTTCAAGAAAAAATCAGTCAATCATTTGTCTGGGATGGTATAAAGACTCCTGCTTGGGTAGGAGGTTGGACCAGAAGACCTCCAATGTCCCTTCCAGCCCTACTATGATTCTATGATTCCTCAAAAAACACAGTACACCTGGTAAACAGATTGTGCAACCCACACATCACTCTAGGTTTTATGGACAATGCCAAACATTGGTTTATTCAGTCGCCCAATCAAGAAAACTGGATGCTAAAGCTTCCAGGAAGTATGCATGGAATATCCATGAAAAGTCAAGAGGAAATGGATATTATGGAGGAAACCCAACCTGTGAAGCAGTTCTAGCTAAGCTCTGAGTACAAACTAGTCAATCCTAGTCCTGAACTGCATTTCAACCTGGAATGAATGAAGCTCCAGACAAAGTTATCTCCCCATATTCTCAGCTCCTAATCAGGAATAGCGAGATAACAATGACTAGCCAACCCTAGTTCAGTACGAATTTCAAGTAAATAAAGAAATGCACTTTAGGTGGTCCTGGATATAGTCCTTGGAGAATGTTAAAATACATCCAACCTCAGTAAAGAGAATTATTGGAAATTGGGGAATATGATTCTAATCTTGGTTGTCAGGGTATTATATTCTGCTACCTGTTACATCTCCTTATTGTAGAAGTATTTCTTTTTCTGAATTTTAGAAGTCCTCTGTGTACATTGGTTGCTTTTCTGCAAGGCAATCAATCCCTCTGATTAGGGAACTAGAGCCAATTCTGGGGATCCAATGAAAGAGAACACATAGGTCAGAGTTGAACTGTGGGGCCCTTGATGCTCTCTGAGCTTGGTTATTTTCCTGCAAATATTTCATTACCTGACTAGGTAACATCATCAGTGTTGGAAGGGAGTGGGATTTTCATTCCCTTCTAGCACTTCTGATGTTTCCTAGTTGGGTAATGTGAGAAAACCAAGCTCAGAGACCACCAAGGACCCCACAATTCTGCAGCTGTTTTTCTCTCCTCGACAAATTATTTGATTTGTTGTTTGATTTATATCCTTCCTTTATTCTTTTTTATTTTACAAACCACTCAAGATGGCCAACATACCTAATACACCTTCTTCCTCCTATTTTCAGCATGACAACCCTATGAGGCGAGTTGGGCTGAGGGGGTGACTGGCCCAAAGTGGCCAGCTGGCTTTCATGGCTAGGACGGGACTAGAACTCACAACCTCCCGGTTTCTTGCCTGAGAATGAAGGAAAACGCAGACTTCAGTGAAAGTAGGAGAAGAGAGAAGAGAGAAGAGCAATGTGACACAAGGAAGATCTAAGAGTGCATGAATATTTTAGAGCTTGGTTATGTAGGTATTAGACACTTGAAAGTCTGATAACAGATTCTTCTAATGATACCCGGTTGCTCATCCCATGGACTGAAAGACTTGGGTTCAGATTGTGGCATCTCGTTAACATCAACCTGTGTCCCATTTTCAGAGATGAAAATGAGCGGAGATGTGGCTGATTCCACAGAAATGCGGAATGAAGGAAACCCCCGAGATCCTGGTAAGGAAACTCTTCTTCTCACCTATTCTAGTGTCTTCCAACACTTTCCAACAGCGGCCCACATTTCAAGATGGAGTGAGCTGGTTGGGGGTCGAAGGCCATCCTTAGACTGTGTCGGTTTGTCTCCAGGTTGGGAACCAGAAAGAAGTTTCCATTCTGGGAAGCCCAAAATCTTCTTTCTGTTGCATTGACCCTGATGAGTGTGACCTTGGTGACAAAGAGAGAGTTCACTAATAGAAGAGCATATTTGTCACTCAGGATTGAACTCGGTTGCTCTCTGAGCCTGGTTGTTTTCTTGCAGATGTTTCATAACCCAACTAGGGAACATCACCTAGCTGGGTCATGAAATGTCTGCAAGGAAACAACCAAGCTCAGAGAGTACCAAGATCCCCACACAGAAAAAGTGATGGGTGTTTCTTTCTTGCTTGTGACATTTTTAAGAGTTTTTTAAAACTTCACAGAGCATTTTTGAGACGGTGGAGCAACTGTCAAGTCACCTGCGGGGAACTCAGAATTGATGTGACTCTCGCATTGCATCATACTTCATAGCCCTTAAGCATTATGTGTCAGGTCTCTTCTGTTAAAGCTGTCCTTTCATATAAAAGTAGAAATTTATCTTAAGACAAAGATGGCTTGAGAGAAAAGTACGTCTTCTGAAATTTTAGTTCTTCAAGATGGTTTTGGAGTTTGCATTGTTGCCATTTTAATTATCAGCAGTCTCAAAAAAGTGAGATTATTCTGACAAGTGTAAAACGTATTAATAAAGCTCAAATTAGTCCACCTTATGCTCCTGGTAATAGCAATCAGAGAAAATGCTTGTGGTTAGGAAGTTCAAAGGAAAGATTATTGCAGGGTTGTTTCTTCCAGAATGAATAAATGATACCTCCAAAAGAGCTTACAGGCCAAATCTTTTAACATCCAGAATCCAAATATTTTTGTCAGCCCCACACCTAATTAATTTAGGATCTTTTTTTGCAAAATAAGCCACCGTCTGCCCAACTTCCAAGCATTACTCTATCCTTCTGCAGCTTCTGCTGGGCATTTGACTAACTGTGAGAACAAAGCCTCCTTTCAAATATCAGAAATCTACCCAGGTTCTCAAAGCTGTTCGCCTTGAGGAGGAGATTTTAATATACCTAAATCTGCATTTAAAAATCAAGTAAATGTTTCTTAGTTTTAATTGAAGCATCTATCGTTAATGTTGAATACCAAGTTTTACTACAACTCCCATCATTCCGAGCCAGCTTGGTCAATGGGAAAACTGTCTTTGGTGGCTGTGGAGAATATTCTTTGGGCTAAGAGACTGACTGTTGGCTTGGAAGCTCCTAGATATAGGCCTTTCCCAGGGCAACAATATAGTACTTTTTTCAACAAAAAAGTCTCAAAGTGCATCCTACAAAATATAGTTTAATATCGCACAATAGCCCAGGCAGCCACTCATTAAAAACTCTACGGGTCGCTCATTGTGAGTTGGGCGGCAAATAAATTTAATAAATAGCTTCCACACCAATTACCTCGTCTTGATTGGAGGATTTAAATATGGCTTAAAATGAGAAGAATGGACTTCTTTTAGACATGAGAGCTCCAGCAAGGATGCGGGAATGTAGTGCCACAGTGCTCAGCAGGAATACGTATGCACAATAATGGTTACAATGATTGACAAACGGTCATTGCAACGTCTGGATTAGCCAAGTCTATGAGGCCAGGAGCCGAATTCTGGGTCTTGTGCTAAGCTTCCAATAACAACTTTCCAAAGTAAAGTTTAGACATGCTGATTGGGGTTGAATTACTGAATGTTCTATCTTTACTCGCAATACCATCAGCAAGAAACAAAATGATTAAAAATACTACATGGTTTTGTAGAAAGAACAAGTTCGAAGAATGGAACAACAAAGCATGGTCTAGATTGGAGATTGGCAACATCTGACAGATTTAGGGTTCAATTAAACTTTGAGACCACTTCAGGAGGTTGTCCAGTGATGCTGCTAGAAAAGGGCAGGGTTGAAGGATTCAAGAGTGATTTTTCAGTGAGTTCAATGTGTTAAAATTAGAAATAGGGATGGACGTCAACAGTTCCTTTCCTTATCTTTTGACTCCCATTAGCCCCTAAAAGGGGGTATGACGGCATAGTGGTTAAGGCACTGGGCTTCTCAGCCAGAAGGTCATTAGCTTGGCAGTTTGAGATCCAAACACTGTCACGTAATGGGTTGAGCTCCTGTTACCTGCTCCAGCTCCTGCCAACCTAGCAGTTTGGAAGCATGTAAAAGTGCAAGCAGATAAATAGGTACCCCTTAATTGGTGGGAAGTCAACAGTGTTCCATGAGTCTCAGCATATAGTCATGCCAGCCACATGGCCACAGAAGCATCTTTGGCTGTGAAACAGAGATGAGCACCTCCCTCTAGAATTGGACATGACTGAAAGCTTTACCCATTTTTATAGCCGCTAAAATGATTTATGGTAGAGATTAAAGTGGGATGCTTCCAAGAACGTTCTTCCTGTTCTTGCCCTTAGTTTATGAAAAAAAATGAAACTAAATTTCAGCCATTTTGTGGCAGAATTTCAGCAACAGAATGGGTCTACAGTGGATTAGGCTGCCCACGTGTGCCTAGATGGCAATGATCAATTAGAAAATCAGTTGCAAGGTTCGTGGTTCAGGGAACACAAGCCTAGGTTGCGGCTGATGTCTGAGCAAGGTTTTTACAGGTAGAAAGCTTCTTAGCTGGTGCAAATGATCATGAAGTAGAATGATCTTGAGTACAACTACTCGGAAGGAGCTTCTGACAAGATCAATGTCCTTCCTTGAAATCTGACACTCTTCCATGCCTTTCTTTTTGACTCTCAACCTGCTGCTCCCATTACTTTCTCATGGGTTTGGAGACCATAAGATGTCATCAAGGTTGTAGACCAGAGCCACAGGATCAGAACTGGTTCCGTTACAAGCTTGAGTGCTTCGATCAGGTGTGTCCAACCTTGGCAACTTTAAGATGTGTGAATGTCAACTCCCAGAATTAGCTGGTTGAGGAATTCTGAGAGTTGAAGTCCACAAACTTAAAGGTGACAAGGTTGGACACCCCTGACTTAAATATCTAGGACTGAACTCAACACGTATCTTATCCTCCTTTTCCAATGAAACTTCATCTGGAGAAGTGATCTCCCTCTGCCTATCTATGAGATTTTAAGCTGGGTAACAGAGGCCACTTTTGTATTCAGATACTGAGTCCAAATTTGGTCACCTGCTGGCTCAGCCTAGCTTTATTTTGCTGTATTGCAGCCAGAGGCCCTTCTCTGCAAGGAAGTCATGGCATTAAAACGATTTAACACCTTCAGGAAAATGGAGAGCCAAACAGCTTGGAGGCACCATAAGGTGGAATTCCTTAAAAGGGGAACCTTTGAGGCAGAGAGTTCTAGCATGGCCAGAAGTTTTGAGATTGTTCCTGAGGCACAGCTGAACTAGAAAGAAAGCAATCAGCACCAATGACATGGGATCATTGTAGTCTGGTGCCAAACCCCATTTGGGACCATCCTTGTAAAATTTGGAAAAATATTCAGGGCCAGCATGAATTATTCCCAAATTGCACTGCGAGACTGATGCAGTTGGAAGACTGAGATGCTAATAAGAGAGAACATGGGACATATAAAGATGGAGGCTCCTTTTAAAATAGCTCTGTCTGCTACCTCCTTGCAGAGCCAGGGTTATGATATTCCCAACAAGAGGTCTAATCCTCCTGTAGGAGGAGGGAGCTTGATCCTTTCCAGCACTACATTAGAAAATGGCAAACAAATGCTGCTCCTTCTAATATAAGCCCAAAGCCCTTGTTGTGGTGTTGATTTTAAATCAAGGGTGAGCATGGTAGGAACTGATGGCCACCCAAGACCTTCTTCTATGTTTTTGCACAGTCCTTCTAATGGAAATTCCTGACAATTAGTGGCTGAGTTTCCTCTCATTTTGAGGAAATATACAAAAGCACAAGGTTAATCCTAAAGAAGGCTTTGCAATATTTTAATAATTCCAAAATTTGCAGGGAGGGGAGAGAACCTTGCCCCCTCCACTTATTTTGCCTCATCACTCTACCCATTGTGTCCTTTGGCCACCCAAGGGTTGTCCTTCTTGTTCTCCTCTGCTAAGACAATGTCCTGAGCAAAACCTGGAATGCCATAAAATTCCATGAAGAAGATGCAGCTCTCCTGCAGTCTTCCAAAGACCTTTGCGCTCGAAGAGGGTGCAAGAGAGAATAGGCTGCACTCCTCTCTCATGCCAGTGAGATGGAGTGAAGGCAGTTGACACCTTCAGGGTTTCCTCAGCCTGCTGTTTTTTTATCTTCCTGCAAGAGGGTTCAGCCCAAATCCACAGCCCTGGGAAAATGGAGAAACAAATCCCACCATTCCACCAAAGGCTAATATTGATTTGGGAAAAGTTTCCTAACCAAATGGAGACTTGCATCAAAAAGGCGAGCCTTTGACCTATCCTTCTCTCCTTTCAATTGATTTTTTAAAAAAATAATCCCTAGAGAGACCTTGTCAATGAAACTCCTCCCTACCTTCTTGAGATGCTAGTATGAGTAGGCAGAGGACCATATCTTTGTTTAGTTGAAGTGAGCTCTAGGTCTCTATCTCCCTGAATTGCAACAGCCCAGATACAGGGACTCCTCTTTGAAATGGGGTGTGGTAGAGGAGAGAGGGAGGGTAAGGCAAGGCCTTTTTTGGAAAAGAACACCATGGAAGAGAGGATGGAGAAAGCAGCTCAAACACACCTGCCCATAACGGAATGGCTGCAGGCGTTGGGAACCATGCTTTTCACTCCCCACCCTCTTCCACCGGCCAAGTGGGGAACTGTTCTAGTATCCTCTGCAGTAGATTTGGGCAACTCCATTGCACTGATATGGACTAAATCCATACAGCTTTTGTCAAGTCTTGATTAGAAACAAAGCAAGGTGGGTGAGCTCATTCACACAGGTAAAGTCTGGAGCATGTGGGAAAACGACAGGGTTCATCCCCCACCCCCAGCTTTGCATGCAGAAAATGGGCATTTCAGGGATTCTTCTGCCAGCATCACCTTTTCATCGGCTGAGGAATACCGTTGCATGTTTTCCTTTCCAGTGTAAAGCTCAGGGACTGTTTACCTCTTCTCTGCTGTTTTGGTAAGCGCAGATCCTTCTACGGATAGGATGTCTTTTCTTCCATGGCTGTCATGGGAGGGACAAAATGGAAGCAGCCTTAGAGAAACAGGGAAATAATTTCATTTAGAAGGCCATTGCACTAGGAACAGAAGGCCAGACATTTGCTGATACTGTCAAATTCATTGGAATGAAATACAGTTATTCTGCTGTCCCATCTCTTCTGAATCTGTGGGTCTCCAAGAACCCCATTTCATCCAGATTGTCTCTCAGTGCTTAACTGTTTCCATGAATTCTTGTGAGCTTCCTGTTGGGAGCTTCTGCTGGCCTCTGTTTCAATTGCCTTTGAGTTTTTCCAAGTGTCATGACCTCCTCCAGTCACTTTTGCCTGGAATGACTGCGTCATATATCCGAAGTATCATCTGTGCAAAATATTTAAGCTTTATCTTCCATTTTCCATCTGGAAAATTCATGCACCCCTCTAAGTCTGCCAAATGAATGCTCAACATGAATTCCAATTCTGACTTTCTATAAATCAGCTCATATATAATCTTAGGTCATATATAAGATAAGTTGGGCTTTTTATACCTTGTTGAAACCATTGAACATGTCACAATGGTCAGGTGTGTGCTAATATTAATCCAGGGTTTCTTTAACAATGAGTTTTTGGACAAACTATGATGTCTGCGCATAACCAAAATGTCACTAGATATACATACATTGTGCATGTTCTTCCCAATATATTCATACTCAAAACAAACCATCTAACAAGGTTTGGAGTCGCCTGGATCCTTATGCCAACTGCAAAGCAGCTGGTTGGTATGGCAATTATGGGCTGCAGAAACATTTGCATAAGGCAGGTGATTTCCATAATGGAGCACTGAACCAGATTGGGGTAAAATTTCCATACAGGGTCAGCTTCGCATGAAGAAATCCGTTGAGATGGAGGATAGAGGGAGGGTGAAGATTTGAATGTCAAATGAAGAGACATCCCGGGATGAAAACAAGACAATATGTGGTGGGATGGGGCACAAGGAAGCGGAGAAGGAGGAGGAAGTGAGGAAGAAGGCCCATACACAGAAGAGACAAGGATCAAGGTACAGGTTCAATGAAGGTACCTCTTTCATTCAGGATCAAACCTTCATTCTCTCTTTTCCCAGAGTTTTTGTGAAGCATGACTGCCCAGACTCCATATAGTGACAAAGCACCTGAGAGGCAGGGAGGAGGTCTATACAGGCACAATCTGTGCATGTTATACGATAAATGGCCCCAGCTTGGTCATCAGGGTCAACTTGATTCTTGTAGTGCTTTTTTTTGCCATCATTCAAGAGAAACTTTTGCACAAGACAGCTTTACTGTGGGATCAAGGATGCTGCCCATATTGTTCCAGCTAAAAGACATATTTAAGGAGTTCTTGTCCCATTTGAAAGGACAGGAGAAGAGATGTTCAGTGAGTTGGTCCTGGTGACATACCAGGAAATTGCTTCACACAGTGCAAATTTACTCTTAATGTCTGGGAGAATAGACAAGATTCCCATATAAAAAGTAGTTAATCCTTGCTGGCTTCTTCAGTGCCTTTTGTAATCTATAAAAATGAAAGACAGAACGTTGACTGCACTTCAAAGCCTATCCAGCTTAGTCTTAGCCATGGGATGGGAGACCACAAGGCAGCCCCAAAATTCTAGATGAAACTGGGAAATGGGGGGGGGAATCCAGAAGAAAGTAAGGACAAATCACTTCTTGTGTTGTTGCCATCATCTAAATTGGTTTGGTTTGAGAGAGTCATATTTTTACCTTTTCTTTCTTTCGTTCTTTTTTTCTTTCTTTCTTCCTTCTTTCCTTTTTATTGTTTTCTTTTTCCTTCCTTCCTTCCTCCTTCCCTTCCATTCAGACTTTTAGCTATAGTTCTCCAAATCCCTTACAAAACAATTTAAAACATAAACATTATTTTTTTTAAATTGTAGGACAGAAAACAGGAAAAGGGAAAAGCAGCAGAAAAAAATGATAGCAAAGTCACTCCAAACCCTCCTTCCAAAGGACACTCCTTGTCTTGAACTCTCTGCTTGATCCAAAATGTATTCACCAATTTGCTAAGCCTCATTACTCCATTTCATAGGCAAGTTGGTCCCTCTCTGGTGGTTTTTTTGGTATTTTATTTAATTTTTTTGATTGTCTCCCAACAGTTCTGGGTGCTCTCAGTAATAATTGCAGAGGGGGTCAGTTTTTGCCCCTAAGAAAAAGCCACCATGACTCCCTTTGTTCATGAAGTGCCCCACTTTAAAATCTTTTCCTGGGGAGCACTTCTCATCTCTCCTGTGCAAGGACTGAACTTGGCAAGAAGGACTGAGTTGCACAGGTGGCTCCTAATCAAGATCTTTTCTCTGATTATAGGGTGGAAAGCCTCTTCTGCCAGTTTCTTATTGGCTGAGTGCCATGCTTTAATCCTGGTTTTCTGAATAAGCCACAATGGTCAGGCTCATATATAAGCCATAAACTATGGTTCACAAACCATTGTGTCTGGAATCATGGACGATACTAAGCAGACCACATTATGGCTTAGCATGATGTGTGAAGCTCACCACTCAGTCCTACATGTTTAGCACAGAAGTGGCTTTTTGCAGAAGTTGCTAAGTGGGTTCATTTTAATCCTGGATAATGTTTGCCTAGCTTATTATGAAGGCAGACCATTTGATTGTGGGTCAATATACTATGTCAACTCAGGGAATGTCTGTTTTAAAAAATAGAAAATGGAGTGTTCTTCAATGATTCAGAGTGATCCACCATCTCAAACTCCCATCTTGCTTGATGAGAATTGTGCCATGACCTACGTACTGCATGGGGCAGGTGATACCCATCTTATCTGTAAATGTTCCCTGATTGATTTATGATTTTATTTGCTATTTGCCCTTGAACAGCAAACAACAATAACTGCCTGACAAAACTAAAAATTCCACCGAGATTCGGGGAACATTTTCTCCTCTCCAGGGAAAACTCCCCAGGCAAAGTCGCAGAGCTGTTGCCAAGGCTGTGTAAATTGACTCATGGCTGGCTGCTGCCAGCTCTCCAAGGGAGGGAAGCAGCCTCCTCTCTCAACAGCTTGCTGGGATTCAGCCATGCTCCCAACACCCCCTTTGCCTATGCCTCACGTCTGGAATTGTGGTGGATCCAGTTCGGTTGGAATACTGGGAGTGCTCTCCCCAAGATATCCATTCGACCCCCTGTTTCTCCTCCATTTGAAAGATGTCAACACTGCATTAAGCCAATACTGGCTCTCTTCCAGTCGGGATGAAACCAAAGAAATGCAGCCTCAATAATTGAGCAAGATGAGATTTCTCTGTTGGAATTCATGCTCTATGAAAGTAGCAACCTTAAACACATTTACAAAGGATTAAACCCATGGAAGCCAATGTGATTTCTTCTTGGGTTGTCAGATTGTTCTGGTTGGGCTTCCAGAACTGACCTGGAGAGGTGGTCCTTTGTGGTTCCTAATAGAAGCTGTATCTTGATGGAAGCTGCTGTCCAGGGTAGAGGTCAAGTAGGTCTGACCAGTTGATCATCCTAACTTGATATTCAGGCATATTTCCCCATTTCTGCAAAAACTGACTTTACTTCTTCAGGTCCTGGCACAGTGCATTGGCTAGATTCCTTCTCTCCTTTTTCTTTCAATGAACCACCATGCTGAGTAACTCACACACATACTCTCAGCCCTACTTTTAGACTTGCTTCAGATCAAAGGGATCCATCAAGTTTGCCTCTGATGAACTCCAGAAGTCATTCAGGGTGCCTTTGGCATGGTTTTTGTGAATCCTGGAGACCTGAACATAACAAAGATTCACTCCAGAGTGAATATTCATCCTGCTATAGGCACCTGATAGCCGGGAGGTGGGCAAGACCAGGCGTAGCATTGGGCTTTGCTCATCTATGAAGAAGGTGAGAATGAGATCTAGGTGGTATGCAGCTGTTGCTAGGAAGAAAAAACATGCATTTAGAAGCACGTTTGGATCCTACAATACACATAATTCTCTTGGGAAATCAAATCTCAGTGTAAGTTTGAAGACAGCATGTAAGGGAAGGCAGCATGTGTCTCAATTCCAGAAGTAAGAAATTCTAGCTTGGTTGACATACTGTATCATTTCGGGCAGGGACCACTTTTGGTCCCCAGAGATCTACCCATCTAAGGAACTCTTCAGCTTCAGCAGATATAAGAAGAGGGACAAGTGGTCATCCACTTCACCTCCTGTTAGTTACATCCACTTTGGTTCTTTGAGAAGCAGGCTGCACAAGAGAGAGGCTCACTGTCTGGCCGTGGGTGATTCAGATGCTCAGGGACTACAACACCCAGCATTCTCAGCTAGCATGAGACTTCAGAGCATTTGAAGCTTCAGAGAAATTCTTAGGGAAAGTTGAGGGAGATCTTTTTTGCGTTCTTCTGTACAAGCCCTGAGCCTTGCTGGCTTATGGCTTGGGAAGGATTCCCTCATGTTTGTTGATGTTTTGCAGTTAAGTGGACATTTAGCATTGTTCCCTGACTTAAGGTGATAAACAGTGTTGGCAGTATGTGTTGTCTTTCCTTCTAAACATCCCTCCTTTCGACCCACATGGTTCACAAAGATGTGGATGTCTCTTTCAATGCCATGCCAGCAAAACAGGTACTGGTTCCCAAAACAGGTACAAGACAGCTTTACTGTGGGATCAAGGATGCTGCCCATATTGTTCCAGCTAAAAGACATATTTAAGGAGTTCTTGTCCCATTTGAAAGGACAGGAGAAGAGATGTTCAGTGAGTTGATCCTGGTGACTTAGTTATTTAATCATTTTTATACTATCCATCAGTTGCCCAGAGCAACTGGGCAAAAGAACTTCTCAGAACAAAGTACCATAAAGAGACAAGCAAAATCTGCAGAACAGTTTCACAAAACAGCACCCTAAGAAAAGAAAAGCAAGAGAGGAGATGATGTGGCATAAAAATGCACCCCTGTAAGCACCTTTTCTCCTTTGTTCCTCTGCACAATAGGCAACCTAGCCAGAAAATCATAAGCCAAGTGCTGAATACAGAAACTGTTGCCTACTTTCCCCACAAATCTGCTGAATGAAAGGTTTGCACTACGCAACTATAAACCTGTGGTAGATTGGACCATGCCTTATAGATAAGCTAATGGGAAGGCAGCTTCTGCCTTTCACAAGGTGTACAGATGTGCCTCACCTCTTGGCTGTGCCAAGGCTTCAGCAGTAGTAGAGGCTGGGCGCCTTCAACTGAACTGATCCACCCAGGCAAGAGGATCCACTTATGCCATTGCACAGATATACATGAGTGAGGCACATTCATGTGTTTAAATCTCTGATCACTAAAGATGTGCCCCATAATCAGAGTATCCCCTTCATTGGGGACGACTTCTTTCCATGGTTGAAAAAAACCAGTAGAAAAAACATGCAACCAAGCCTTCCTGAACAAGGTTCTCATTTGATAGACATTTTGGCATATTTTGCATCAGGGAAATATTCCCAAGCAGTGGCTATATTTTAGAACATTTCTTTAGTCTGAAGAAAGTTGCTTCAGGTTGGGGCATCTTCTTTGCTTCAGGTTGGGGCATCTTCTTTGCTTCAGGTTGGGGCATCTTCTTTGCTTCAGGTTGGGGCATCTTCTCTTAAAAGCAAGAATGGACAATTTTAGGACTGCTTTACTATGCCTGGTCCCTCAGTCCTATCTGGGCCTTCTAAAATTGCCCTGGCTCAGGGTCCAGTTCTGTTCTTGGATTTAAAAGCAGAGAAATATGTCTGCTGGACATTGGTTTAGGAAGGAAGGAAGGAAGGAAGGAAGGAAGAGACAGACAAACAGCTCATGCCAACAGCTCAGGCAATACAATTTGGTCCAGGGATAAAAGAGTTGGGCATTTTAACCACCCATCCCACCACCAATGCAAGGAGGAACAAAGCATTGCCATCTGGTGACACTATGGTAGACAACATAAACATGCCATCTTTGATGCCTTGGATTGCCAGCAATAGACAGATGCCAAAAGTTTGCCTGTCTCTGAGCTGAGATGATGGATTGTGATGGAAGCAAAGAGGGTTTATAAGGATAGAAAAGCTGGAATAGTTTAGTGGAATGGTGTTGGCATCAGCTAGGTTTAGCTACCAATAGAAGATAATATTTGGAGTGTAGGGTTGAACTGTGGGGTCCTTGGTGCTTTCTGAGCTTGGTTGTTTTCTTGCAGATGCTTCATCACCCAGCTAGGTAACATCACCAGTGTAGAAGGGTGTGAGGCTTGCTCTCTGTCCCACTCCCTTCTAGAACTGATGATGTTACCTAACTCGGTACTGAAATGTCTGCAAGAAAATAACCAAGCTCAGAGAGTACCCACAATTTCAGCTACATTTGCTCTTCTTTTCTCACGCCTTCACTTCTGGGCCTTATTATTTCTTACTCTGTTTCTGAACTTTGCATTAAGTTGCTCACTTCCCAAGGAAATAGTGTGAGGGCTACATAATTAGGTACATACGTTGGTGTCCATCACATCTAGACTGCACTTTTTCTTATCTAGTCTTAATTATTTTATTGGTCAATCTTTCTCTCTAATCTGATGTTACTATAAATTTAGTCATTGTACATGAGCAAAGAGTACCTGTGTGTCTAGCTGTGTGGAACGTAAAGCTGGCCTGGAGGTATAAATATATAATATTTGCCCACTGAAGCAAAAATGGTGAATCATGGGGCAAACTGAGACCTTGGTTCAGATTCTTCCTTCACCAAAATTTCATCACTCTCAGGATTTGGGGGATGTACTGATTTTCTCCAGAACCCAGAGACTGACCTTCCATATTTATTTTACCAAACTTTCAGAAGATAAAGACTGTGAAGAGTTTTGTTCCCTAAAGTGTTTGCAGAATGGATAAATAGTAATTATTTGGTCATCTGGGAGTTACAGTTCATGATGACTGACTGTATCTATGAGAATCAGATTTTCTTCAGAGATGATGAAACTGTTAGCTATCATCCATTGAGGGCATATATTCAAACGGAGTTCCCATTGACTTTTTTTTTTAAATGTCCAAGCTTTGCAGTCATTCACCTGCCCAAAAGTTTAAGTTATTTCTGTCTTTTAACTGAATTAATAACAGACAGTTTCTCCAGCTTCCCCGGTCTCAGCCAAATATAAATAAACATTTAAGGTTAAAATAGGGTTTAGATTTCCATTCTATGCATGTCTAAGTGTAGACAAATTGTGGTATAAATAGTCCATTAAAATCTGTAAAATATAAATGACCCTACCAGTCATGACCAACTCTAGGGTGCAGTGGTCATTTCCATTTCCAAGCCAAAGAGCCAGCGTTGTCCAAAGATGCTTCCGTGGTGATGTGGCCGGCATGACTATATGCCGAGGCACAGGAAATGTTGCCTTCCCACTGAATTGGCAGTACAGTACCTATTCTATCTACTCTCATTTGCATAAACCAGCATTAAATGCCCTTCGCTGTTGCGTGAAACTTTGAGTTAAATGAAGTGTTTATGTGTGATGGAACCCAGCAAGTTCTAGAGCAGGAGTGCCCAACTGTGGCAACTTGAAGTGTGGACTTCAAGTTGCCAAGTTTGGACGTGCCT
>JANHZU010006220.1:0-17761 GCA_032468055.1 Acrochordus granulatus | reverse complement strand
TTGAAGTGTGGACTTCAACTCCCATAATTCCTCAGCCAGCATAGCAAAACAAAGCTGGATGAGGAATTATGGGAGCTGAAGCCCACACATCTTCAAGTTGCCAAGTTTGGACGTGCCTGTTCTAGAGGTTTGAGGAAGATGGCTTAAGCTCTTAAGATTTGGTGATCTTAAGATCAAGGTGTCCTTTTTTCAAGACCAATAAAGTTATTACAGGCTTTTTCTTTAACAACAACAAAAAATCCCCCACATTACGGAAAAAATGGGTAAAAAATTCTGCTCAGTGATATATTTGCTATGACCTTAAGTGACTGAAAAAAAGTTTTTAAAAAAAGTTTGGTCCATACAGGCAAAACCTGACCATTTTAATGCCTCAGCAAGATCATATTGGCTTGGAAGCCTTTGCTTCAAGAAGTGTTAGAAATATTCTTGAATTAATCAAAAAAATTGAATTACGGGCAACAGCTTTTTAAATATTCAGGTCATGAGAGAGAAGCTATAGCAGCACTTTGACTGAGAATGTAATTTTTGCTCTTTCACTAAAATACTAATCCTGATTTTTTTTTTCTTTCACTTACAGGAAATGAACGGAATGGCTTGGATTTCAGCCGACAGGTAAAGCCTACGAAGATGACTTCAAATGCTTTTGCTTGACTTGAATTTCAAATGGTTGCTTTTAAGGGGGTAAAAGAATACACAGATGTGATGATGGAAAACCAGATTTGGGGAAAGCAGATAGATTTTTTTAATGTCTTTGGGCAAATGTTGACATTGTCTTATTCTTACATCTCCAGTTTTCTAGTTGCTGGTCTAAGAAAGCACAACTATCCAGCTAGAGTTGTTCACAATATTATTTCACTGTAGTGTAAGAATATTGTTGTGGTTTTATAAAAGGCTAAGCTCAGCTTGCACAATCAACCAAGATATGTCATATAGATGGATATTATGTTTATAAGGTTCAAATCAAAAAATAGCACATACAAAAATGCTTTCTGGTTTCAAGTCAAAGCCAAAAATTAGAACAATCCCACGAAGCATTTATCTACCTGATCTGCTATTTTTCTGCTTGAAGAAAAAAAAAATATTCTGGAAAGGGCCACAGAGTGTCCCTCAGAAGCTCTAGATAAAAACTAATCTTTGTTCTCTTCATAACAGACAATCTAACATTTTTGCGTTTTACATGCAATCTGTTACTATATCTCTAGATAATGTTTCTATGGGAGGATCCTCTACCATTGCAAGAAGACTTCCATGGGGTTGTAGAGTACCCATTTTCTTCCCTCCTGTACTTCTTAACACAAAAATCTTCATATCTCTTTGGACAGATGATCCTACTGCAACTAGGGAAAACCCTTGTTATATATCTCCCTTGTTAGTATAAAATGGAGATCAAACAACAGAGTAACATTCTTGCTTCTGTAGATAAGAAATTTCTATTTCAAGGAGAGCTTGAAATTGACCAGGAAAAAACAAAGCCGAGAGAGAGAGAGAGAAAATCCACCTCCTTGGTACCTTGAACCCTGCCCAAGAAAGGGGAATTTCTTCTCTCTAACCTATTTGGGCAAAAAAACCCTAGAGAATTTCAGTTGTTGCTAAAGCGCTTGGACCATTTGCACCCCAGCTTCATCTGGGCTCCTGAGCCCATGGGGAAAATGACAAGAAAAGGAAGGCAGAGATCTGGGATATGTTTAAATTTGAAATCGGAAAGAGTGAGGGATAGAAGGGCTGACCATCCAGAAGTGATTTTTTTTTCATCAGTAGTAGTGTCATAATGAGAATGGCTCAGTTGGTCTTGAGAAATGTCAAAAAAGGTCAGAAACTTTTGATCTAACCAAGCAACCTCACTTCCCTCTAGGGCTAATCAAGGGCTTTTGGAAAGCCCATTAACAGGATGTGAAGGCAATATCTTACTTTTGCTCTTGTCCCCAAGCAAATTAGTATCCAGAGGCCAGTTGTTCTTCAACACATATTCTGTTTAGCAACATAACTGAAAGTTGGGTGAATCTACTCGATTATTCGGTGAGCAGGAGATTCTCCAAAACACTCCATTATTTTCAGACACACAAGGAGACTCTGGCCGTTTGTGAGCAATGTAAGGTGGGCCATAGTCCCACACATCTCTGTTTTGAAACCATGGACCTTATTTCCAACTCCTTCCCCTAAAATTCAGGTTGAAAACAAAGTTCCTTGAATCCCTATAATTTAGAAGATTTAGAAGACCTGATCTCCTTCCTACTTTTCAGAATTGTATCATTTGCACTATCCTACACTTACTTGCCCATAAACTTGGGTTCTTGCCTCAGTTCTCTCTGCTAAGTTTGGAAAATAAACTCTAATTGATTCCAATTGGCCTGACTTTTTTTATCCAAGATGGGAGCAAATTTGCTAGACAGACGTCTGGCTGAGATCGATGAAACTTTTGTTGAGTTTCTTTTGGTTGTTTCCATCTCAACCTGTATAATTTGTTGATTCATCTCACCTCCGATAGAAACTATTATTTGTTCAGAAACACACCTGTGCTGGCTATGACTTGTTTGGCAGATGTTGTTAGCAGGGGGAGGCAGGAAAATATTGCAAGAGATGTTCTTGATAAGACTGACAGCTAAAACTGTCTGATCGTTGTCATATCGAATCCCAAGAACATATAATCACTAATGGATTATAATACACGAAGTTATAAAGAAGAGGTTATAAAGTTAAAATTTCCCATATCTTTGGAGGAGAAGGCAGATCCACGTTAGCAGAAGGTTGTTTCTCATATTATTTAATATATTGTAGAGATCCTATAATTTTGTCTTGGACTACTTTTCTTTTTATTCTTATTAATTCTTTGTTTTTCATTTTGCAAAAACTACGATTAAAGATGAAATAGCTTCATATTAACACCCTTTTTTTTTTCCCTAGCAGACCTTGGCTGATCTTTAAAAGCTGAGCAAAGCTGGACCTTGGTGGTCCTTATATGAAAAGCCACCAGGAGACAGAGTTGCTAAAGGCTAGACTGAAAAGTAAAAATAACTTAAAAAAAATATCAGCAGAAGATAAGGACAAATCCCTTCCATAGTATTGCCAGGAAAACTACATATATGTGCCTATGTAATCAGCAAAACCTAAGCTCAGTTTTGAGATTTTAGTTTACCTTGCACTGTATGCTGGACAAAGGAAGGCATTTATTTATTTAATTAATTTTTATCCCACCTTTATTACTTTATAAGTAACTCAAGGAGGCAAACGGACATAATATTCCTTCTTCCTCCTATTTTCCCAATAACAACAACCCAGTGAGGTGGGCTGTGCTGAGAGAGAGGGATTGGCCCTAAATCATTCAGCTGGCTTTCATGCCTAAGGCAGGAGTAGAACTCACATCTCCTGGTGATTGGCCCAAAGTCACCCAGCCAACTTTGGTTTTGGTTTCAGTTTATGTTAGTTAGGCTTCCCCTGCAGGGTACATAGTAGAAAATAAGGATGTGCTTGTCACAGTCCAGTTTTCCCACTGAGGCTCTAGAGCAGACATGTCCAACCTTGGCAAGTTTAAGATGTGTGGACTTCAACTCCAGCATTCTTCAAGACTATGCTGTCTTGTTTTGTTTGCTTTTTGACCCTAGACTAGGAAGTCAAAAAAAACACATATCTACCAACTGGCACTAAATCAGTGTTATTAAACCAATTGGAGTCATTCACCTAAAAGCTTATTATTCCAAGCTTTCAGGCTCGTGCTTGAGCCCACCATCAGGGAACTTAGCTAACCACCAGATTACAAGAGCATGAGCAGGCAGACGAGATGACCCAAATTCATTGGTAGCCTCACATTGCAACAAACAAGGACTTACATTCAGTTTCACAGCTGCTACGATTAGGGGACAAAATAGCTAGGAAGGTGATTGAAGTTTGGTAGACGGGCACCTTGTCAGTTAATAGGAATGCTGATTTAGCACCTGCTTCCCAAGTGCTTAGGAGCTGAGGGCAGAGCGGTAAAAAGAAATAGCTGTTAACAACTTAATACAGGAATTAACACCTTAATTTACAACTAAAAGCAACAAATCTATGATTAGGAGCTCTTTAAATGATACAGTGACTCAGTGCTGGTGTTTTGGAGACAGAGCAGTCCCTGACGATGGGCTCTAGTGCTAGTCCGAAAGCTTGGAGTAATAAATTTTTAGTCCTGGTGATCAACTCCAATTGGTTTTTGCAACATTATCTTGGGACATATAGGTGTTTACTTTCATTCATGCTAAATCAGCATGTTAGATTATGATCAAAATCTTCAGTGAAGAGGCCTTCATCTCATAATGGATTGATTTTGGGTGATAATATAAGTGCATTATAAAGCAATTGTTCCTCAGAAGCTTTCCATTTTTCCTCTTCTGATCCTACAAGTTTTTGTATCTTTTCCTCTACAGTTTAAAAAAAAAATCAGATGGGTTATTGGTCTTATCTCAGTGGCGTAATGTTGTGTTAACCAGCCACCTGTGTAGATTGCAGGATGAACTTTGCAAGCAGTCTGGCACCCTGAGTGCACAGATTACGTGCACAAAAGACAGTGTGTCTTTCTTTTCCACTCGAGATGGGGCGTTAAAGGTGCCTTAGATGGCTGATGCTTCTGAAGGGTGTCAGTGGAGCAGAAAGTGCTCGACGTGCTGAAAAGGCTTCTGAATCTGAGCAATGGTTATTTCAAACAAAACTGGGGCAGAATTTCTTTGCGGAAATGAAGATCAGCCTCAGGAATTCCCCTGACATACAAGGACCGCTGTATCATTTAGCTTTTCCAGTTATAACCCAAGATCCATTCAAAGGATCACAAAGAATTATCCCCCAAATGTTTGGCACACAAACATTCTCCCCACCTAGCCAGAGGTCTGTTCTATGACAATCCATAAGAAAGGAGGCTTAACAACCCAGTTGCATCAACTCACATAACCATGGCCAGAGGAAATTTGCTGTCACACTGGCACTCTCATGTGAATTTGCATCTCCTGAGCATAAAATGTGCAATTTTCTTGGGGAGATTTACACCCTGTGATGCCACCTTTAAAAGCTGGTCTTTTTATGGGATCCAGAAGGTTTTTGCTCCTATCTATAATTAACAATCTTATGGGAATTGTCCTCTAAACTCCCCAAAAGAGCTCAGCTATTGAGAAGTCTCTGCAGAGTTAGCTTGGCTATTCTAGAGCAAAGAGACTTTCTCTGATTTCACAGAATAAAACCAGAACTTGAAATGGTGTGGTGAAGACTAAAACTATTTTTTAAATCTTTTTTTAAGAACAAGTTTCTAAACCTTCTGACTGCAAAGAGGGTCACACTGTCTGCTTGTAGTGTCACAACAAAAACAGCAGCTGGTGTCTCAGAAGTTTGGCTGGAAAAGATTTTAAGTGATTTTAGCCTCTGCACAGCTAGCAAAACAAGACATTTGCAAGATGAATAGTGTATATGATAATTATGCAATCTGTCAGAATATTGATCCCAGGAAAGGGAAATCCCATGCCTGCAATTACAAGAAAGGGCACCATCAAACAGATTTTGATGGTGTGAGAAACAGGCAGTTGGTTGACAGTTTGGCTTATATCACTAGTTATGGCAGAACCAAGTTGCTTCTTCACTGTTCTATAGAAATGGTGGTTTCTTACTTGGCATGTGCAGAACCTGGCCAGTCGTGACCTATTCAATAACCATAAGAAATCACACTGTAGTCTAATATAGTGAATGAACATGTTAGGTGCTCTATTCCATGACAGAGCCTCCAAAGTTCAGCTTCGACATTTGAAAATGGGTTCTATGGAACCTGTTGACTTGGCAGAGGTGTCTCCAGGTAATTCTTGTTGGAAGAGAAGATGCTATTTGATTGCTGATACTTGGATGATAGCTAGTCAAAGTTCTCCTAGGTGACCTTTTTTCCAAGTAATTGCATTAAATGCCCTGCACTTGGAGTAATTTTGATCCTCTTCCTCGGATGGTGAATCAAATAATCAACTGGGGACATGGTCCATTTGAGTTCTACCACAGCAGAAGTCAACAGGCTTGAGGCAAGAGAGCTGTGACCATAGCAGGAACAACAACAATAAAGACAGGCAGAAAGAAAGTGATACGGAGAAAAGTAAAATCAGGGAGAGGAAGTCAAAGATAAGTGTTCAGGTGGGAAGAGGTGTGGTTGTGCCAAACTTTTATGGGAAAGAGGAGAAACCTGAAATGAGTGGGCTAAAAAGAAAAATCCCAGTACCAACACATGGAAACAAGTCAGAGGGAAGGAAAACCAGATGTGAGCATACAATATTTAAAATGTTTACCAGCCATCTCATCTTACATATTCAGAAAATTTAAATGCCATCCACTTGGTTGATGGGTCTGGATGGTTTACAAAATACTGTAAAGACCTTCTAAAAAAAGAAGATATAAAACCTTCACACTAAAAGAGAAGTGTTTAAAGGTCTGATAAAATAAATCTGTTTTGCACCCCTACCTAAGGGTAATACAGAGAGGGTTTGCTTCCAATTCCATTGGCATTTTTGTCTGTGCTATGTGGCCTGCCATAAAGAATGCCAAATGGTAGGTGAGATCAAACACATCTGTGATGGGGCCTGTAAAAACCTGCCTGATTGATATCCTACATTGCCTTAAAGAATTGTGAGGCTCCCTCTTGAAAACAAATTCAAATCTGACAGGTTATCAAATGTCAGTGTGACTTGTGGAAGTCTCAGTTATATAGATTAAGCCACAGCTGCTGGAATGGAACCAGATGTTGAACCAGAGCAAGAGACCTCCACCTTGGGTTACCTGGAGGAAGAAAACTAGTAGGCAAAACTGAAGAATAAGCTGACAGGGTACCTAGGATGACTCCTCCTTTTCATAGGAAACTGAATGTGCAGCAAGTAAAACCAGGGTAGAAATGCCAAGAGATATTGAAAATGTTTCAGTGGCATCAGAAATATTAACACATTTGTTTTGAAACTAACTACTCTTTGGAACTAAAGGAGTCGAGCTCCCTTTGGAGCTACTCTTTTTTGGAAAGTCTTGCTGATTCCCGATAGAAGAGTTTAGCTGATGGTTAGAAAGTCCAAAACTTAATCAAGAGGGTTCCATCACAGCAGAAGAGAGCTCAGTCTCTGCAAACAACGACGTTTATTCAGGGTTGAAGGACTAACTCCATCAGTTACCCACTGTCCCCTGGAAGAAAAGCAGTGCACCCAACGTTGTTCTAACTACTCATGAGCTCCATCTCAAAACCGAAAAACAACTCACATTTGTCATATTCACAAGCCATGTGAAGATTTTGGGTTGGGTTGAAAAGGCAGCCTCTATCTTCTCCCATTCTTGTGTTTTGAAAGATCTCCTGATAGAGCCAGCTGTCATGTCCCCAGGACAAAAGCCATGTGTATGGGAATGTGCTAAGCAGGAGAAACTTCTATTATGGAGTGGAGAGCCCTTTCTCACATCTTCTGTGGCTACACTAAAGGAAAAGTATGAGAAACTTCTCACATGCACCATACTTTCCTTCTCAGTTTTCATCTTGGGCCATATTCTCACCTTGTTCAAAGTGTCTAAAAATCCAGTTAGAACCTTTGGACTTTAGAAGAAACAAAGTGGAGAAAATCAATAATCAATGACTCCACCACAAGTCCATGTGGAATGTCGCACAACATAAATAAAGCAAACAAATTACATTTGCCACAAAGCATTCTCTAACTTAGAGACTCCAGTTGGGCTATATAGTTATATATACCGTATATATGTACTATATGGTTATATAGTTGTAGTATCCATCATCCTCTGCTGGTGCATGATAAAAATTCCATCCCAGATCTCTGGAAGTCTCCTGTGGTAAAGGTTGTCTTAAGAAAATACTTGTTATGCTGACATCACATTTTTTGAGGTTTGAACTGCATTTAAAAAGGTATTTCTCTGCAAAATAGAAATTGTTAACTTCTGGAAAATATCTTTCTTCTGGAGGCTGGTTGAGGTAGCTAAACTCTTCCTGTTCCCCCCTAATTTTGCATTTTACTGACTCTTGTCTTTTGCTAAATCATCTAGCATATTAGGGACAATTGTGCTTGTATAATGATGTCACATGCAATCTGATTTGGCGATGTGCAATCAGGAAAATATCTGGAAAACTTAATGGAAAGCCCATTTTTCAAGTTAACTAAATTATCATCCAAAGAGAAACTATCCATGGGGAGATATATATTGACAGAAATATTCCCTTCATATTGCAATTTAATCTTAGTTCTTATAATTGGATTATAAGATACCATGTTGGATTTCTCTACTCCAGATCTGGTTTTCTTCCTCCATTTATTTTGGCATTTGCTAAGCCTTGATCGTTGTACAAGTTAATACATGTAACAGCGGCAATAGCAAAGCTGTTAGCATTTATGAGTTATGATTATTTGATTTTTATGGTGTCTATATAAGGGAAAGCTTTGGAAGAACATACGCAGATTGAGGAGGGTACGGGAGATAATAGGTTGGTCAGTGACAAAGGTTATGTACAATGTTGGATGTGCAAAAATGAGATGAAAATAAGGTAGAGCTTTGGAGAATTTTCAGATCATAAACAAGGAGATGATTGTGAATGTTGGAAGAGGAAGATGGAGAATCCTCTTAGGGACTTGAGAGGTAGAGCACATTCCATGTAGGTCCACCGCTAATAAAGTTCAGGAACCTGAGCTTCACCTAGAGAAGAGGAACACAGAGGAGGCTGCGGGTGCCAAAATTGTAGCCCTTTCCAAAGCATTCAACAGGAATTAAAAAAAAATGTTAGGCAAGAGGAGATGGCTTCATGTTGACGAGAAGGCAGAGTAAATAAGACTTCCCAGGTTGGTTTGACAGGTCTGGAGGCATCTGCCTACCTTTGGCTATCCACACCTGTATCAATGTACTTCTCGCTCCCCTCCCCTCCTGGGCCTGGCGGTGCATCACTCCCATTCCTGTAACTGATTCAGGGTGAAGCCGAACCTTGCACGTTGGGGTTGTCCAATGTCTCCCTGAGCCCTGCTAGTTGCCAAACGTTGATGGATCAGTTACAAAACAGACCTTTGCTTCTAGGAAGATTATGAGTTGTATTCTTATGATTTCACCCTTTTGCTAAGGACGAGCTGGAGCAGTAATTATAGGCAGGTTGGGAGACGTTCTCCCTTCGTAATTCTTGTGAAATGTTTATGAAACATCTTCCTCAAAACGGGTTATGCAAGTCAGCTTTGATCATTTTCCATCACCCTCTATCTGCTGTTCAAAGAGTTGTTGATTGTTGTTGTTTTCTTCCCATCAGCTTGGCCACATTTTAGAGTGACCAGATGCATCAGTATGGATATATATCAGCCTTCTCCACCTGGTATTCTCCAGATGTGTTGCACCTCAACGTCTGTCATTCCCAATGAACACATTTGCAGTTCTCTATGTGTGCAAGTGCATGTTTGTGTGCGTGTTTGTGCGTGTGTGCATGTGTGCTGTAAGATGTCTGTATTTATTCTTCTGGAGCAATAAACTTCACTGGAGGCTCTCTATCAATTTTCTCAAATATTGCGTCAACTCTACAATTACAACTTTATTAGCCTCAACTGGAAGGGAAGAAATTACAGAGAAGAAGAGGAATGTTTTTTTTCAGATTTAGAAAAATATAGATAATACAAAATAGATAATTTTGTATTAATATTATTTGCCTAGTGGAACGATAGAAGCATGGCTCCCCTGCCCTTAATAGAATGAACTGATGGAAATTGCTGTCACATGTGACAATGTGGTCACCTATGTGACAGTTTTCCATAACGATTAGAGGAGAAATTTGTCAGTGGGAATTACATCATGTGTTTTCTTTGGCCTGGGTTTATCCTGCTTTGTAAACCAGACCATTCTGGTTTGGAAGCACTCAAGAAAAGAGTTACTCTCAAGCCACTGACACCAAGCATAGGAAACATTTTTCTAAAAAAAGCAATTTAAAGAGATGCAAATTAAGTTAATCACAATCCTAATTACCATAAAAAATTATCTAGTTAATAAGCCACAACACAAATTATATTTTAATGAGTTTATTACACGAGAGTTAACATCAGCTTGGCCACACTAAATTCTTCTCCACACCACCATCTTTTGATTGGGTCAAATTTACCATCTAAAATATATCTCAAATTAAGCAATGTGTGGTACTTTTGAATGTAAGAACTTAAGATGTGCCCTGCTGAGATGGATCCCTGGCCTGTCTAGTCCAGTGGTCTATTCTCATAGTGGTCAACCAAATGCATAGGGAAGCCCCTTAGTCATCCAACTGATAGTCTTCAGAGGCAGTCCCACTGCCATCAAGGCTAATAGCCATTGGTTTTGAAACCATGATTTAGGAAAACTCCTAACTTGCCTACCCTTGGAGATTCATCAACCTAGGCTTGTTTTAATTGTGATTTATAACATGCATGTTTGGCAGGTTTTGCACACTATGCATAGTATTTTGGCTTAAGGATAAATAGCCTTCCTTTGTTCCTTCCTCTCTCTTCCTCTCCTTGACAGTAGTTACCAGGATGCATGTTTGCCTATGCCTACGATGAACATTATGAAAATCCATTTATAAAGAACTTATACAATTCCTTCAATTCCTTCAAAATGATATTGACACATTTAAGAGCTGATAACTTTCGGGAGGTAGAAGGTTATAGGTCAGGAGTGAAGGAAGTTTGTTAATATGGAACCAACCCAACAAGTTCAATAGAGTAAAGAGAAGTCACCTGAGGTACCCTAGAGAAGGAAGATCTGCATTCAGGTTGGAGACAACATCATCTAGATTCTTGAGAAAATAATCTTATGGATGATAAATTCAATAGTTGCCTGCATGACTTCAGCTACTTCCAGTTATGCTAAATAAGCTCTGTTAACAGCCAGAATCTCTATTGCTTTTTCTACTGAGTAAAGTTCTGTCCTTCTTCCCCAAGCTGTACTCTGATGCATCAGCTCAACTCAGCAAGGTTCTACACCATCAGATCTCTGAACTGTCTGTGCATAATCAGCCTAATGTTTTGTATTGGTCTTTCCTAGTTCCTTACTCAGAAGCTATTCTCGGGTGTCCATTGCTTTCTCCTTTCTGGGACTTATCCTGAAATGCCATACATTTGCTGAATACCAGAAGTAAATTTCTTGAAGTTAGCTTCCTTCCTTCCATAATAGCTACAAAGAAAGACTCTGCAAGCATTGTAATTTCCATATCTTTACACAGCTCTATATGCTGAAAGCCAAAGTCGACCTTACAGCCATCCTACTTCCTGGCTCATGTGTTTTTTCAAAATATTCCAGGGCTTGAGACTGGCAGGGAAGGAAAGTTTGAATCACCTCTTCTCATTTTACATCTAAGTTGATTTGACTAACACTCTTAAGTCTTGGAGTTCAGGAGGAAGCCTAACAAGATTTGGGTCTTTGTTTTGCTAATGCGCATCCAATTTTCTTCTGGATCTGCATATGCAACTGGGGTTTTGTAAAGAGATTGGCTCTGCATCCCAACTTTTGTGGTTTGGTTGCTTTTCTAATTGATCCAGTGACAGGTGATGAGCAACCATAGGGAGAAATGTGGAAGCCATGTGGAGTTCTTCAGATGTTTGGGGATTCTCCATAAAATGTTGAGGAAAGGGCAAATGAGTTCAAATTCAGCTTTATAGGAATGAAAGTGCCCCTATTGACAACCTCTTCTTATGCCAACCTTACCTTATTTTCTCATGTTGTTTAGGGCAGAGATTCAACACACCCATTTCTGCTTGGAGCGCTTCCAAATTCTTCTCTTTTGGCAGCAGGAAAAATTGATTTCAGTTTGGAAAAGGCTTTCTTTCCTTCCACACTTCAGGCCATGGGGCTCTCTTGTTCACAGAGGAAGGGGAAAGTATTGCTCCAGTAGCCAGCCTCTTTGCTTTGTTTTTTCCTCTTGACCTGCTGGACTTTGGGGATTTGTTCGGCAGAGCTGGCCCTGAAAAGACCACATGCACCTTCGGCCAGCAACTTTGGACCTTCAGGAATTGTGGCTACAGAGGAGGGCCAACTATTTGTGATGCAAGAGCTTTCTGGCTACAGGCTGAGAAGGGACAAGGGATAAGAGGTATAACTTTTCTTGCTATGCTATCCTTAGTTCATGGAGAGGGCCTCCTCTTCCTCTCAAATGCCAGCTGCATTGATGGAGGATGAGAAAAGATCTGAGAATGTTAGGAAAACATCAGAACCATAAACATGGTTTGGCAGTAGAATCGGTTGCAAGGAGGTTGGGGTGCTCCTTTTATTTGGAATAATCTTGGCCTGGAGATGCTTTAATTCACATTCATGCCCTGATCTCTAGAAGCAGCGGCCAGTATTGAATAACTCTATTCAGGTAGTCCTCAACTTACACCCAGAATCTCCATGGCTAAGCTAGGCCGTTGTTAAGTGAGTCACACTTAATTTTATGACCCTGCTTTGGCCACGGTTGTTAAGCAAATCACTGCAGTTATTAAGCAAGTCACAAGGTCATTAAGCAAATCCGGCTTCCCTCATGGACTTTGCTTGTTGGAATTTAGCTGGGAAGGTTGCAAATGGCAATCACATGACCTTGGATGCTACAACCATCATAAATACATGCCAGTTGCCAAGCACCTGATTTTTGTAGCCAAGACCGTGGGGATGCTGCGGCAGTCATAAGTGCAAGGTTGTAAGTCACTTTTTTCAGTGCTGTTGTAACTTCAAATGATCGCTAAACAAATGGTTGTAAGTCAAGGACTATCTGTAATTTCTGTTCAAACAAAGGGTGTTCTCAAAAGACTCCTTGACAAAATAGGCTTGCTCCAGCTCCTGCCAACCTATCATTTCAAAAGCACGTAAAAATGCAAGTAGATGAATAGGTACCCCCTAATTGGTGGGAAGGCAATCGTGTTCCATGTGCCTCGGCATATAGTCAGGCCGGCCACATGACCACAGAAGCGTCCTCAGATGAATGCTGGCTCTTCGGCTTGGAAACGGAGATGAGCACTGCCCCCGAGAGCCCCCGAGAGCCGGTCACGACTGGCAGGGAAAACTTTACCTTATCCCTCTCTCTTACAGTGTATTCTCCCCACCATAGAAGGGTTTTTCTCCAATCTTTTAACATGCTCAACACTCCACAGTCAAACTCCTGACAGAAATTATTGCTTCTCTTTTGTCAATCGTCTGTC
Source organism: Acrochordus granulatus (assembly GCA_032468055.1). Taxonomy (NCBI): domain Eukaryota; kingdom Metazoa; phylum Chordata; class Lepidosauria; order Squamata; family Acrochordidae; genus Acrochordus; species Acrochordus granulatus. Next base: position 4,628 of record JANHZU010006220.1, on the reverse strand, counting down.
AGAACTCTTGCATCCATCCTCTCTCCCTCTGCTGCTCATGGGGTGCATTGCACTGATGGCTTGGCAGACGTTCTTCACCTCTGGCTTTATTGGACAGACTTTTCCTCGTTTGGAGTGCCAGGCTTCAGGTTCCACAGCACACTTTTTGAGAGAGACAGAGTGAGATAGCAGGAGCCAGTTCTACCTGAGCAAATAATCTGGTTTTTTTGTTCCTTACATCATCCATCCCATGAACAAGTATCATTTGGTGTATTTAAAATCTAGCAAAGAGTATTTTACACAGGGGGTATTTTGAATGATGCAATTTACTCAGGGTTGGCTCTTACCTCAATCTTTTCCTTTTTCTTTGACACTTGTATATAACTTTGCAAAAGTCGATTAAATCAGGGCCAGCCGATCATTTATGTGCACGATGGGGAAAGAAGGAACTGGAAAGTGTGCTTGGCAAACAATTTTATTTTTACTGAAAAGGTACGTGCACCTTCTCTCAGGTGGCTGGCCCAAATTAAATATTAACTGTTAATAACAAAAAAAAAGAAAAAAGAAAGCCGCAGTGAAATACAATTCGGGGCACTGGTAGCCTTCAGTCATTTTCAGCTCTGGGTGAAAAAAATAGTCTTTCTGCCAATGACAAGTTACTACATTTGTGCAGGGGCCGGAATTCAGCTGCGCGTAATGAACCCTCATTTCTATGATGGATAACTTTGCAGTTTGCTGAAGAGGAGGAGGGCTGCGTGTTTCTTGCTGTATCGCTTTGCGACGATTGATCGGCTTGTTGAGTTCTGCTGACTCAGAGCAACCAAAGAACATTATCCTAGATTAATAAGAGGATGAAAGGTAAATGATGATCAGGTCCCTGGGCGAGCTGAACGCACACGGGAGGCGAAGTATCTGATTGCTAAGTCGTGTGATTGTCGAAAACGAGCCGTCCTGCGTTCTTCTTCTCCATTAATCGGATTCGTTCATCGGAATCGCTGAAACTTTGAGTCAGCACTCATCTTTGCTTGTTTCCAGCTTATTTAGCAAAACCTGCTCCGTCACCTGGCGCCTTTTATTTCTGACGTGAATATTTTATCTGCAAGGGCTTGCTTGCGGTTGCGTGTTTGTTCTTTCAGCTATTTTTAAGCCACCATTAGGGGGAACAGAGAGAAAATAATATTTTAAAAGAAGCTTTCTTAAGCACTAGCCTAAGAATTAGTTTATACGCACCCGCTGATGGAATGCGAGGTGGGATTATCTAAGCTTTCGATCCAAACTACTAGATCAGAGAACTTGCCAAGTTGCTCCAGAATGTAATTTGATACGCTGATGAAATAGCACCTTTACATACCCAAAATATTCCCAGTTAGGATTACTATTGCATCACGATTTTCCTCAAATTACAGTGTAAGAAAATGTTTGCAAGTTTACCAGATGCGAAAAACATATCTGGCCATTGAGAAGTAACAGCAGCTTTACTTGAAGACTTGGAATTAGTCTTAGAATTTTATCAACAACGGTTTCGTGAACAGTTGTTTCCCATAACAGCTAAATGAATTTTTCATATTCAAAGGGAATTTACAACTAAAGGAAACAGATACAGATAGTCCAATTGGGACCAGAATTTCCATCATAAGCAAGGCAGTTGTTAAGTGAACCACACCCAATGTTATGACGTTTTTGACATGGTTGTTCAGCAAAGCACTAAAGTTGTTAAATGAATCATGCAGTCATTAAGTGAATCTAGATTCTCCCATTGATTTTGCTTGTCAGAGGCCAGCTGGAAAGATTGACCCCAGGATGCTGCAACTGTCATAAATGCATACTGGTTGCCAACTGCCCAAATTTTGATCACCTGACTGTGGGGATGTTGTGATGGTTGTGAGTGGAAGGACCAGTAATAAGGCACTTTTTTCAGTCTGGTTGTATGCTTGGTCATTAAATGAATAGTTGTAAATTGACCTGTACACGGAGCCAGCAACTTGGAGTACATCTAAAGAAGTACTTTATCTGTTGTTTTTTGTGGAGGTCAACAAGCTGAGGAAGACAGAGTTCCATCTCTTCTGGAAACAACATCCTCTGTTTTTAATTAAATAGTGTATCCTCTATTTCTACCAAATTGTGTAGAAGAGCATCTCAGGAAACATTGAGGGTAAATTTAAAAAAATAGTAAGAATCGTAATGCGGGAAGATAGATGCAAAACATATTCTTTTTCGAGTCTGATTGGGCCATTCCCTCAGAGAGGATCTCAATGTGCATCTTTCCAATTTACCCTTTTAGGTTGCTTTGATTAGAGTTTTATTATATAATTATCATTTTAAGTGGATGATTGTTTAATTGGGGTTTCAACTTATTTGTTCTGTCTTTGGCTTCATTGCCGGCTGCCTTGAGTGCCTTTGCATAGGAGAAATTGATGCGAGCCAGGCAAGAAGAGAAAAGAGTTCGAAGGCATCTTAAAGGCTTGCCAATCAAAAACTGCTTTGTTGTTTTTATTCTTCAAAGTACCACAAACATCTGGCCTGGGTTTTACTTCAGGAGACTAACATGTCCTCCTTTGTATCCAGGTTAGAGTAGGTCAAAGAGTTCAGAAGCACCTTGTCTTCTACAATACCAGACAGAGACATCTTGTCCCCTTATGGGGTAGAGTCAAGCTCCTAAACATTTTGGTGGTTCGTTTCCGTCTCCAAAGGAATCTGGAAGGAATAAAATCTTAGCTATGTGGATTCTTCTAAGGGAAATGTGTAGGATGTAAGGAGAACGGTTGAAGAAACCAACGCAGAGGAAGGCAGTTTGAGAAACTGTACCAGTCTTCCTACTATACAGGATTTGTGATACCAGTTTTGCTTTGTTCTCTTGCCAGTTCTTTCAACGATAATTAGTCATGGTTATCGTCCAACGTCATGGACAAACCAACCAATGCCTAGGGTTGGTGTCTGTGCGCAAATCTTCCATAAAATGTCTTTTGGGGACATAGAGAAGGTTGTTTTGCCTTTTGCTCATAAGTCTGAATCCAACCAGCTCAGATACTTTGGATGCCTGTTGTCTTTTCCTTCCTTGTTTATCAGTGCAGTCATCATTAGAGAAGTATTTGACTTTGTTTCCAAAGAGATTATACCAGGTGGCTTATATAGAGTTGTCTGACACAAGCCATGATACCATGTGCATCAGGAGCTCCTTACGCAAACGTTAGGAACGATCACTTATGTCGTTGATATGATGATATCCTGAAACATCTGAAATCACTTCAGACTCAGGATTACAAGGGTTCTTCCAACTGCATCTTAATTCTAGAAGCAAAATACTGAATTTTTTTTAAAGCTTTGATAAATGTCCTAGGCTGCTTTTTCTACTTCTGAGATCCATTTGAATGACATTTCTGGGTACTTCTACTCCATATGCTGGATCCTGGGTATTCCTCATGCAAATATCTATAAGGAATGGAGTGTCCCATTCAAATGTAAATATTTTTTTTCTGTCCTTTAGCTTTCAGCTGGAAATTTTGGGAAGCCTAAGAGTTGGAAAGTGAGAAAGTCTGGGCCTAAATATATATTTTAAGTCATTATATTTAGTCATATATTTTTATAGTCATTTTAATGTGAGCCACCTAGAGTCGCTCATTGTGAGTTGGGCAGACAGCAAATACATTTAATAAATAAATAAATGCTTGAATAGATAACTACATTGGAAAGTGCTTAAGCTTGCAGTTTTATGCACACTTACTAAGGAGTAAGCACTACCAAACCTAGCGAGAGTTGCTTCAAAAGGAATGTACATGGGACTATAACATTAATTGTATATATTTTGTGTTTGGCACTTAACTGAATGGATAAATCTATGGAACTGTAATATGCTCTGTTGGGTTATGGTTTGCTCTGTGAAATCTTCTTCAGGTTCTCAGCAAGACAGGAGGATTTTTCAGCATCTATAGGTTCAGATTCAGATACTTTATAGGCCAAGCATGGTTAGACACAAAAGGAATTTGACTCTGGTACAGCAGCTCTCAGTGTACTTGCAGTAAATAAAATAATGATATAAACAAATAAACAAAATTATATATTCAACGGTAATGTGTCCATCAAAAGTATGCAGCCAGTAGAAAAGAACATAAAGGAAAGTGTAGAATTAGAACCACAATCTATCTACATATTATAATCCAATACTTTAAATTTGTGATTTGTTTAACCCATCAATCATGTGGTTCATTAGAAGATTGACTTCTTCCTGAGCAACAAAATAAGGTGAGCTTTCATTTTCCATGAAGAAAAATCCTAGAGGTAGATTTTTAAACAAGATGAACATAAATTATACCTGAAGTCTCTTATAAAAAGAGTAGTCCTATGAAGGGAGAGTTAGTTGGAAATCTCTTGAGTGAATGTTCAAACAGTTCCTTAGAAATCAGTCTGGAAAAAAATGAGATCTCCATGAAAATGTGGGCAATAAAGCTCTCTTTCCTAGAAGTTTTTGTTTTGTTTTGTTTTAGAAATTGTCCTAACCTTTATTTAAGACATAAGTTGACTCATTTTGAGTAGACTGAAATCCACAGCAAGTCTGCTGAAGCTACCACATAGTTTTCTTCAACCTGGTATTTTTCAGATATGTTAGATGTTGGTGACATTATTGTTTCCTTTTGATCATCCTTGCAGAGATC
>JANHZU010006219.1:22104-32343 GCA_032468055.1 Acrochordus granulatus | reverse complement strand
GCCTGAACTATGGTCTGAATATAGTAAATCAGTGGCTTATGAACTCAGGTTCCAAGTTAATACCTAATCATTTATTAGAATGCTACTATGTAAAATAATTATTTGGTACTATTGGACTGTAGATAAAAAGATACATCTATATCCCTAAGTTTCTTTTAACAAGATTTATTGAAGATAATAGGTTAAAGTTACAGAAATCCCAGCAACTGGATACATTTCACTTTTAGAACCTAATTTATAGCTCAGTTTAAATCCCCTCTGAACTAATGTATTTTATTTTTTAGAATATTTTTTTTGATGTAAAAAATTGACAAGTAATGCTTCATTATTTTTAGTATTTTTCTCTCTCTAGTTTTCTATTTTTTCTGTTTTTGGTTAGGAACCAGATCTAATTGTGGTTGCTTCATGGTCCTCAAACATTTGTTATGGAATTTGTATTATCTGTGATGTGTTAAAATTAATGCTATTGTTGTTGTACTTTAGAGTTATATGTGCATTTGATGTCTTTAAAAACGAATAATGCACAGTAGAATGTATCAGGTACATTCTTCATTGTTTGGAACTGAGTGGCCTTCCTCAACCTACTGCTTTCCAGATGCATTGCACTGCAACCCCATTCACTCCAAGCCTCTTAAGAGCCCATGTTTAGAACTACTACAACTAAACCTAACTTCTCTGAAAAGGATAGTTAGAATTATTTCATTTGTTTAAGAGGCAAGCTTATTGTACTGGATTGTCCTTAGCTGTGACGTACTGTAACCTCATCCAGTAACCTACATATTAGACTGAGCCAGGATATATTGAAATTGCAATCAAATTAAGTACTCCAGGGGTGTTTCCTGCAAGGAGACAGTATATAATTGCTACGGCTAGTCTTACTGGCTGCTTTGGTCATATAATTGAACAGAGAAATTGCAGGCTGAAAAATAAAGCAAAAGTCACAGGAAGTTTTCATATGCATTCCAAGCATAACAGCCACTTGACAATTTTTTTATTTTGTATTGCAAACATTTGATAGACTATTAAACAAAAATCATACAAGAATAAAGAGAAAAAAAGCAAAGTAGAAGATAAACAACTACTGTACCAGTAGAATATAAATAAAAGCATTGTGAAAAAACCTTTTGTAACACATACTCCTCTTCCATTTATTTCCCCAACTATTAAACACTATCAAAATATTTATACTTTACTTTGAAAGTTAAACTCTGGAGATTATTGATAGTATTGAAGTAACTTCATATATTATTTTTTGTTAGTCTGTTGTTTTCTTAAAAAAAATATTCCAAACATATGAATTTGCTTTTCCATATAAGAAGTTTAAATTTATTTATTAAATTTACATGCTGCCCATCTCACTATCCAAAGCAACTGGACGATATACCATATAGTATAGGAGTCATTCTTGCTTGAGGTTAGTTAGGCATGTGTTATGAATATATATTGCCAATTTTGCCCTTGGTGTCTATTCTTCAGTACTGGTCTCCCAATCTTGTATCATCTTGCAACTGATAGACTAATTTTATCTCCTTTTCTGCTGGGATATTATCTGTAATTGTGTTGAATTAAGCCACTGCTTTAATTGATATTATAAACAAAATTATGTAGTAGTATTATGATACAGCAGGTTTAGAGGCTTGTTGCATATTTAAATTCTCACAAAGTTTCAACAGTTGGTCTCAGGGTATTTTTGAGACTAAGAAGCCTGGTTGCAAAATGTTAATTTGGGTTCCCACAGCTTTCTTCTCAGTGAATACTGTGTTAAGGTAATGTTTTTTTCTCCACTGATTTTTAATAATTGACTTAAGTGACCCATTAAATGGGAAAGGATATGGAAACACAATACTGAAATAATTCTGCGTATTTAAATGGATTACTTATGATCAGTCAATCTAATTATTTCAACCCATGTGTGGGACCTAAAATCTTCCTTCAAAAAGTCTTTGTAGGTTTTGATAATTGCTGCTTTTTCATCAGACTTCCCACATGTGGAAAGAATAAAATAGGTAGCCATTTGTCAAAGTTTCAATAAAGTGGAAAGCAGAACTTGCAAGAGAGCAGGAACAATTGCAATATGGCAAGCTACTATCTATAAGTGAGTAGAATATACATCTGTATCTTGTATTTTGCAGGAGTACAATAAGCATTCCCTATCCATAATTATTTCCCTTTTAATTTCAGCAACTTTGGTTAGGGCATAGAAAATCATTTAGACAATATATAACTGCCCTAAAATTAAGTTTTGTACATTTACTAGGTCTTCAGATTTAAAAGTACAAAAATGGGAATGCAAATGTAGCACTTGTCTGAAAATACTTAAAACGGTGATTTCTTTTCATGGGATTAGTTATACAAAACAAAAAACTAACTCTCTTACCAAGAGTTGTGTCCTTGTTTTCTCCAAATAAACATTCTAGTTCAAATAGCAGTTTGACATTACATTTTTTCAGTCCTATGAAACACTGTATTAGAGATCTTGTCTGGCAACTGTTTATCTGTATTCATCTGACTATGATTCAAGATCAGGAAAAGATAAATATAGCTTTTCTCAATTCATTTTACAAGTGAGATAAGAATAAAAATGTACTGGAGTGAAGATAGGTGTATCAGTTCTAGTAGCCTGTTCATCACATTGGATGAATGAACTCTCATTCCTTATAATACCAGATATATGGAAGTTAAATGCTGAGCTGGTCAATAGGATTCCATGCTAAAGAAGAATTTCAAACCTCAGTTGGCTCATCTGGACAATTGGCTCATCTTGACTGGGTCATCCACTCCAACAATTTAAGACAGATGATTTGAACTAACAATCATTTTTGCATAACTTCTAGTTGCCACAAAATTAATTGGTGGAAATTGCATCTTGTCTTTCATCATTTAAAAAGATAATACTTAAAAACACATATATCATCCAAACCAAGAGTGGTTCCCAAAATAAAATAAGGAGATTTCTACAAGACATTGGCAAATATCTATATAATTTGAAAAAGACAATTTTCCTTTGTTAGATTTTAACTGATGTTGAAAACTTTAAGTAGAACCTGGTATATCTGAAAAGAATGAAAGCATTTTTGAATAAAAAATTAGCACAAATCCTATTTATGAGTTTATGGCTTTCAAATATCCTTCCAACCAGACAAGCAAGGTTACCTGCTTTGAATGGTAACCTCAGTACAGTACACAATAACTCAGGTATAAAAGAAAAAGAGAGCTCTTGACTTCATGTAAGTAAGCACTGTAATCTTTTCACATATGTCTACCTAAAGAGAACAATCAGAAACAAAAGGCTCAAATTTGAAAGTTTGGCATGCCATCAGTCAGCTATTATAAGGTATATAGGATCATTATATAGGATAAAACAGGCTTGTAGCACATAGTTAACATGCAGCCTTGAAGAAACTAATTATTTCCCCAGTTCCAAAGAGACAATTGCCACATTAATTCAAGACACAAAATGTAGCATTTTATTTACATCCCATTTAGCCATGTCTATTATCAGCTCTTCGTATATGATAATCAGAATGTTCCAAATAGTGCAGAACCTTGTCGCTCTGAGTTGTCTTTCAGAATAGCAATCCCCATCTGGAGTCTAAACTTCTTAGTTTTGGGAAATGGGGTTAAATGGATTAAGACAAGAGAAAATAGCAAAGAAAGCCAGGGAGACAATGAATGATAGTGCTGCATTTTCAGAAATGGTATTATCAATATCTAAGTAGACAAAAAGAACTCCTTATGCAACCAGATGTTCTATTATTATAATTTAATCTTTATCCCATCCTTCTCTCAAGCAATTTAGGGTAATATACCATGTAACCTCTTATCTTTGCAGAAATGTAAGATTTTAGCACAAGATCTAATGTCAGTTAGTAAGTTTACTGGCTAAGCAGAGATTTGAAGTTCCCCAGTTATAGTCATAGAAGTGATTAAAAAAAAGTAAATAAATTTTCAAGATTTATCTTATATATGATTTCATGACTTCAAACATAACTAAACCTGGATATAATCTGATAGACGTCTACCTTATGTCTTCTAGTCAATATGTGATGGTTAAACTGGGTAGGAATTCAGGATCATCTATGCTAGTCCCATCTGGATATTTTTCTGCCTCTACTAGATGGGAATCTGCATAATGCACTTCAGAGGAGAAAGTGTGGCCCCAAAGACAAAAGAAACGGGATCATAACCTCATATTTAGCTTAGCCTTTGGGCATTCGCTGAAATATGTGAAAAAGACAAAATGCTGTGTGTATTTAATCTGTTTTTAGACTGCATTTTCATTAGACAGCATATTATACTAACTCAAGTAATTTGTTGCCTGTTTCCTGAAGTGCAAGATTATTTCAAGAGCTGTACAAGATGCAAGATACAATGTATCTTGTACAGCTCTTGAAATAATGCAATCATTTCTAAAATAAACACATTATTTCAAAGTGCTCACCTTAACAGAACCCACATCAAATGTTACAAATAGGAGATGATGTCTAAGGTCAAAGATTGCACTAGGTAATAATGTGAGTTCTGTTTGGTTTGATATGGTTGTAATATATAAACCATGGATCATGGCTTATCATTGTGAGCAAATGATACGATTCTGTGTTTGAAATGATCAGATGGATCAGACCACAAACCATTTTTTCTTCTCCCATAAAGACTGCCTTGAGTTTTTTAAAGGCAGGGTGTAAATGTAATAATAAAAGGATTTAAAATGCTACGTGATTGGGAAAGGGAAGAGAGTTACAAATCTCTTTCAGCCCTATTGCTCCGCTTAAAATATTAAGTTCAATGTGCCCCAAGACAGCATTTAAGGGTTCCCAAGTCATTGCTTTTCACAGATCAAGGATTTCTTCCTTAAATATAAAAATGGCTGATTTAAACGTCATAGCGGCTGATAGAAATGCTTTTACCTTTCTCCTTTTTTTGCTGTGGATATTTCCCTTTGCGTGAATGCAAGACTCTGCTCTCTGCTGAAAAGGAAATGTATAAAACTCAAACCAAACCATTTTACTCTGAGAGGTGGCATGTCAAAAATGCCAGATTTCTAACACACAATCTGTTATCATTACAATGTGACCTTTCCATTGTTACTATTGAGGTCAGCATCATAGGAACAGTGAGCCAAGAGTTCAAGATGACCAACCTCATTCTTTTGCAATTTTTTCTGGCTTTTACAGATCTACAAAACTCTTTTAGTCCAGTCATTTGTGATTAAATGCTTAATTGTCTCTATTTCTATTCATGCAGTTAATAATTTTCAAAGGGCTGTTTAAAATAAAACAAGATAAATAGGAATTGATCTAGACACGATTCCTAGGTTGCTGGACTTTAACTTTGATCAACCATCAGTCCAAGTTACATTTGCAGTTTGCTTTGGTATAGTAGTAGCTTAGTCAAAAACTCAAAACACATCACATCAAAGTCAATATAACCAAATAAATACAACTAGTTCTCCATCTAAGAATATGTTTCAAGGAGTTCATCATCTTTATAAGCATCCCCAGTCTGTTCTAAAAAAATTATATCTCATCTGAGCATGTGTAGGTTTAGTGTTGTTGCAAACTATATTCACATGAAGAACATAATATATTAGGGTCCCAGTGAGATTTTGTGACCAGTAATAGTCTATATACTGCTCCATTATCATGGTATATCATTGACAATAGAATAGAATGAATGCAATGTCTTCTATAGTTGGGCACCATATATACCTTTTCCTTTCTTCCATGTGTTTTTGGAATCATCCATATTTTATCCCAGAATCCAGCAACTTGAATCTTGCTTTGGTAAAGACATTATTTGGCTCTATATTACTGTGGAATAGCTACTTAGGCAATTCATAGTGATGGGAATTACCTATACCCTGCCCAGTTTAAAAATAAGGATAAGTTTGTTGTAGTTGAGATTATGGCTAAGTTGTCACTCTTCTCAAACAACTCTGTTGGACTTCAACTCTGAATAAAATTCAATCAACGTGAGATTATGGCGGTTGAATTCTAGAATACCTGGATTCTTCTCATGTTGGAGAAACTGAATTATACCATCTTGACATTGAATAAAATACTTCCTTAACTGATTTCTGGTACAAAAAACTGAATGCATCCAGCACTAATGAAAAAAATAACACTTTAGATACATGTGCAAGCCAGTTATGATTTAGTCATCTCATTTCAATTGGAGCAAGGTGAACTGTGACTAATTGAATTGACTAATTCTGAACTTGATATTCATTTTTCCCTCCTTAATAAAAAGATATCTTACCAACAGGAAGCTAGTTTCTTAGCATTTTTTTAGTTATTTCTCTCTCTCTCTCTCACTTCTTTCACCTATATCTGAAGCAGACTTCCCCAATTTAATGCCCTCCAGATGTGTTACGTATGGATGTGATGATGTTAAGGATTTCTGATAAATCTAGTATTGTTTGCAAACAGCTGCTAAGTTGCCCTTGCTTATTTCTCTCCTCCACTAGGAACAGCTGAATAATCAGTAACTGCTGAGTACATAAAGACTTCCAGGTAGACTCGTGGGAGCCTAGTTAGGTCAGAGCCTAGACACATGAGCATTTCTGCTCTAGCAATTTATACCGTAATCTGACCATAACTGTGATAATATATCACAAATGAAGAGAGGCTTTATATTTCCACAGCAATGACTGGACAATGCTACAGATTACTGGTGGGAAATGCTGTCCTGTTTCATTATCCCATTAACAAATCAAATTTTGATTTGTTGGTATGCTGGATAGCAAAGGTCGAGATAAATGAGTAATCCAGACTTCAATACATATATTTTTTTTAAAAGTTATATGTCTACATTAACTAGAGACTACATTATACAGTATGTTAAATATACAGGATGCCGGAACACTCACCTCTTTTTTTTTTTTTTACTCCAAAGTAGACAGATTAAACTATCTTTTATATAGATAGATAATATTACTACAAGTTTTAAAAAGGAAAGTAAAAACTCATATAAAGTAAGAAAAAAGAAAAGAAAGAAGAAAGCTTAAAGTGCAAGAAAGTTGGGGGAGAAGAAAAATAGAAAAGAAATAAAAACAGAAGTGGCTTTCAGCCTTCTTCGCAGCAGTTGTAAGTACACAGCTCATAACCACAATGCAGCCTTTATTATTTATTTATTTATCGGCAGCATTGATATAGTCACCTATGTTATATCATACTCTGGGCAGCTCCCAATCAATAATTAAAAAAGCGTCAAAAGCGACATAATACCACATTAAGTCTACGAAAGCCATAAACATTAAAAAAATCTGGCACCAAAATTGAACTACCAGCATGCAGTCCTGCTTTAAATCCTCTCACCGACCTCACCCTCTCCCAGTGCTTGGGGTGAAAGCCAGGTCTTCGGTGCTTTTCAGAAGCCTAAGAGGGCAGAGGCCGGCCAAGCCTCATGGAGAGGTCTGTTCCACAGGGCAAGGGCTACATGGAAAAGGCATGTTTCAAAGCTCTCCTGAGTTGGCAACGTTTCAGGAAAGGGACCAGCACCATGCCCATCTTACTTAATCCGGTAAGACGGGCAGATGTCCTTAGGGAAAGGTGGCCCCACTGATGACCCGGCTCTGTGCCATTAAAAAAAAAGGTAAGAACCAGCACCTTAAATTTACACCTGGAAGGAAACTGAGAGTCAGTGCAGCTTGTGCAGCAGAGGCGGGTAAACTTAGGGGCACCCGTCACTGCTCATCCTCTACTCTCTGGACCAGGTTTTGGAGAGTCTTCCAGGGAAACCCCACAGAGAGTGCATTGCAAGAATCCAAATGGGACGTGGCCACGGCAAGAGTGACGATGAGCAAGGGCGCAGTTGGTGCACCAGATGAACCTGTGAAAAGAGCCTCCTAGCCATGGCTGCCCCCTTCTCCTGAGCAGGCATGCGTGTCCAGCAGGACCTCCAAACTGTGCACCAACTCAGCCCAGAGGATGCCACTCTATCCAGAGTCAAAGATGTAATATCATGCGGGTCTGGGGAAGAGGTGGGGTCAAAAACCAGAGCCATTCTGTCTTGGTAGGGTTAGGCCAAAGCGGTTCCTCCCTATCCAGACCTTTCAGTCTCCGAGCATTCAACCAGCACTGCCACAGCATCGCGTGTCCAGCTTGGGGTGGTGAAATATAACTGGGTATCACGAGTATGCTGATACTACACACCCTACACTGACAGATTTATTTACTGATTTGATTTCTACAGCTACCTGTCTCAACAAATGACTGGGTGGTGTACATCATTGGAAAAAAAAACAAATTAAAAACAATTAAAACCATGCAAAATAAATGTATGCGAAGTTCCCAGTGGATTCATGCAGATGTTAAAAAGGAGAAGGGGTTTTACCCCTATATTTTGTCAAAGGAAATATAAAATCAAATCAAAAGAAGAACTGGTGGCACAGGGGTGGTTTTCTTAGTTATAGTTACTATAAAGATTTAAGGTAGACAAAAGAGTTTATGGTTTTGAACACTGCGAGGCTGAGTTTGAAACAAAATTGTGCACAAATGATGAGCGTACAATTGCTAAAATGTATAAATTTTGCACTGAAATTTGAAACAAAGAAGTGAAGGAACACATGATAAAATTGGCTAACATTTTGGTTAAAATATACAGATGGAAGAATGGGGAAATATGTGGTTGAAAGGATTGAAATTTATGTTATAATCTGAAACATGATTTTTATAAAATGACCTATACAGTGTATATTCTAGACAATTTATCTGGCGATACATTGTCTAGAACACGCAAAAGCACTTCAGATTTATGCTGGATATGTGAACAAGAAGGAACATTTTATAATGCTTGGCGCCATATGAAAAAGCTTGAAAATGTTGGATTCAAATACACTGTTTCAGAGGATTATAAAGGTTAGTGTGAAATACATTTTATTTTCTTTTGGGATTGATGGACAAAATGTTGGAAAGAAGTCATGGAACTTTGTTTTTGTCGATGACCATTGCCCTGAGATTGTTGCATGCAGAAGGATGGAAAGTTTCGGCATTACCCACAATGGAGGAACGGTTGGTGAAGATGATGGAAATTGCTGAGAAAGCCAGATTGACTTCTTTGATCGGGGAAAAGACAAAATCTGTGTTTATTGCTTATGATCTTTTTGCATAAAACAGAAAAAGAAACTTATGATTTATAGTTTTGATGATTAGACAGGATAAATTATAGAAAGAGAGTCATGTTGTGACCCTTGAGTAAGAGGTCAATTGATCACGGAGAGATAAAATTTCTGAAAATCTCATTTCTCTGTCTCTCTTTTGAAAAACACCCTCCCCCGGCATTTATTCTGGATGGGGGGAAGAGAAGATTTTTTAAAGCTCTTTTGCACGAGGAAAGTTGTAAAGTTTGGTATTTCAAATGCAAAATTCATGGTTATGTTGGGGATTTTCACAAGTAGAAAGAATTCAAGATAAGTTATTTTGAAAATAAGTGAATGTTGGCTTGGTCACTCTAGACGCCCGACTCTTCACTTTCCTACTGCTTCCTTTCAGCTTTTTTGGACTTTTTCCTGTAGCTGTCACAGATCTCATACAGCCAAGAAGCCATTCCTTAACTTGTTCTATCCACTTGTGTGAATGGGGCATGAAGCTTCTTGTCCCTAATCTATTTCTATAGAAGTGAATGGACCTTTGCCCATTCTGTGGCATTCTTTGTTACATAGCCAAACTGGCAAGTGGCAGGAATTCCTTCACCAACCTCTCCAAAAAAAGAGCAAACCAGAATCTTAACTTGGACTTAACAAAACATCTACATCCTCCTTAGCTTTGGGGCTATTGAGCCAATTTTCTTGGAAGGATGACTCCAACATGAGTGATAATTTATTAGTAGCATGTCAGAAATCAATGACAGTGTAATTACTTTTTACTGTAATTGCCACTCTATTAATGAGGCTACTATTATTGTTAAACTCAACATTAAAAAAAACTAAGGTCATGGCAACCAGTCCCATCATCATGGCAACCAGTCCCATCAAAAGACATCCTGGCAAATGGAAGGGAAGAAATGGAAGCAGTGGTAGATTTCATCTTCTTGGGCTCCAAGGTCACTGAAATGAAAAGACACTTTGCTCCTTGGGAAGAAAGCTGTGGCCAACCTGGGCAGTGTAGTAAGAAGCAGAGACATCCTCTTGCCGACAAAGGTCCGCATTGTCAAGGCTGTGGTCTTCCCAGTAGTCATGTATGGCTGTGAGAGCTGGACCGTAAGGAAGGCTGAGCATCGAAGAATTGATGCCTTTGAATT
>JANHZU010006218.1:42986-57867 GCA_032468055.1 Acrochordus granulatus | reverse complement strand
AAAGATGTTAGAAAAGACTGTGATGCTGGGAAAGACTGAAGGAAAACGAAGAAAGGGACAGCAGAGGATGAGATGGTTAGATAGCATTGTAAATGAAAGGGGAGTGGATTTGGGTGAACTTGGGCAATGGGGGACAGGGAGACCTGGTATACTATGGTACATGGTGTCATAAAGAGTCGGACATGACTTAGCTACTGAACAACAATAATAACAATGACTATTTGTTTAGTGACCAATTAAAATGTCACCGAAGGAGACTTACAGCTGGCCCTCAAAGATGCAACCATTGTAGCATTCCCACAGTGACATGATTATGATTAATACTCTTGGTAACTGTCTCACAATTATGATGGTTGTGATCTCTTGCAGTCATATGATCACATTTACAACCTTCCCTACCAGTTTCCACCTAGCAAAGTCACTGGGGAAGCCAGCAGGAGATCACATAAGATGATCATATGATGTTGTGCCTAATGGATTGTGCATGATTTGCCTAACAACAGCTATTGGAACTGCTGGAACTGCTGTTTTAAGTCATTGTGGTCATGTGACATGGTGCTTTATGGCCACACATTGCTTAATGATGGTGTTCCCAATCCCAATTACTGTTGGCAAGCAAGGATTTCTTGTACAATTAATTAATATTTAACTGAAAATCTCTGCTGAGAATGAAGCAGGTGGGGAATGGGCTTTCTAACTTTTTTTTGTAAGACAGATTTCAGTGGCTTTGACAAGGAGAAAGAACAAGGTGATATGCTACATCTTCAAAAGGTTTCCACTTCCTTTTTGCTTGAGCTACTGAAACCTTTAAAGAACATTCCCCCTTTTGTCTTGCCAAGGTGATAGCCCCAAAATCAATTGGTGTGGTAAAAACATGCTACTTTGGGTACCTTGCGTTGTGTCACCTTATTGAGATGAGGAGTTTGCTGGATGCTTTCTTCGCAGCATTGAATCTTTTGTCTTAAAGTGTAAAGGACAAGTCAATTTTTTTTCTTTCTTTGAAATCTCTATATTCAATTAGGACCAAACCCATGAATACAAAATTTGTAATGGTCTGTGGGAATGACCTTGGGAGACAGAGGGCAGAGTCACAGACTTGAAAATAGTCTGATAAATGACTGTAGGGGAAACCTTTATCTCCTTTTATCTCTTCAGCATAACACTAGTCACCCTGAAAAGGAATATATATGCACATGGGGGAAAATAGACACATTTGTCATGTGTTGGGCCTGTGGCTCAATGGTTATGTTTATACAAAATGACTAAGCCTCCCTTCTGCTCCCAACAAAAGATGTCCTGTTTTTAGAAAAGAACTGGACAACCTGTGACCCACTGGGCCATTGTTTTGATATATTACTTTACCTATATGTAAAATGTGAGTGGGAGTGAATTCTGACTTCCTGGAAGCATGACTGTGGCTCTGATGGCCAGTGGTGAGATCTGTCTACCTGATTTCCAGGGAGCTAGGGTGGGACCAGTCAAATGAACTTCCAGGCAGCGGCGCAGCAGCATTAAGCAACCTCGAACTGACCAAATTTCAACTCCACAGGAGTCATGGATTTTGAGTGTGTTCTGCAGGTTAGCCCATTTGAGGTACCTTGGTTCAAAAATTGTCCTACAATGCACTGTTTCACCCAAGTAATGGTTACAAACAAGAGAGTTTTAATAATATATAACTATGGTTAAAAGTGCTCTAGCTTAGATCATCATACCACCACCCCCATTCTAAATCTGGCTGGTCTGACTCTGCTGGCATGTCATAAAAACCTTAAAAACAAGGCTGCTTTCCTTGGCAAGGCTTAGGAAGATCCATGAGACAAGCGGTGACCATCATGCCTTTGGTTTTGACTGTATTATAGTATTGTTAATTTTATTCTGTTTTGCTTTCTTGATTTTTTTAAACATTTAATTAGCTGCCTTGAGTCACTAAAGTGGTGAGACGGGTGACCATATACAGTAAATCAAGTAAAGACATTAAATAAATAAATATAAAAAAACACTTTTTAAAATGACCCTTCCATGATGGGGTTCTTGGAAAGAGGATCCAGTGTTTGAGAAAACTAGAAATCAGCTTTTTTTTAATCCCTTCCTAGTGGCACAACTTCCTACTAAGAATAAGTATCAGCCCCATTAGATAGAGCAGACCAAAATTAATTCCATGGGAAGACTGGAGCTATACTTCATATTGTTATTCAGGTTATATGAACAGAATCTTCCAAGACTGATTGTACTATACCTTATACTCCAGTGAATTAGGGAGGTGTTTGCTTGGTCCACTTCTAAATATTATCTTACTTCCCAGGACTTAAAAACAACAACAACACGTTTTAACCCTCTTTGCTTTTGTAAGGGTTCCTGCACATTTCTCTGAAGGTCATCATCCTTATTCTCCACACCAGGAAACTTTGTTTTGCCTGCAGAAACAGACCATAAACTGTGCTTCGAAAACAGAGGTACTGTATGTGGGTTTTTTTTATGTCTTTTTAAAAAAGCCACTCCAGGGTGGCAGCTGGAAGATATTGCAGCTTTTGATTGATCGAAGATTATTTGGTCCTTAAATGTTCAGCCTGCAGATGGCTAACAGTGCCATGGTGCTATTCAGTAACAAGCAGCGAAACAAGGAATTAAAACAATAATATCCACAAAAATAAAGAAAAGCCATTCCGAATTAGAAACCTGTTGGAAGGTGTAATGGCTTAATGAAAGGGCAAATATGGAATTCCCCATCCTATACGAACGCCTGGGTGGTAGGAAAAGAATGTAATAACATTCCAGCTTAGTATTTATGATCATGCAAAATTAACATTACGGGGAATTCAAAGAGGAAAATATCAAGCCATCTTTTGGCTAGAGCACTTAGATGGAATGTGAAGTACACAAGGAATCCTTGACTTACCACCGTTCCTTTAGCAAGTGTTTGAAGTTCCCAATGGCACTAAGGAAAGTGACTTATTACTGGTCTCACACTTACGACCCTCGCAGCATCCTCACAATCATGTGATCACTTGGCAACTGGCATGCATTTATGATGGGGTGATGTGATTGCCATTTGCCATCTTCCCAGCCAAAGGTGAGAAGCAAACTCACTGGATGGATGGGTTCTCTTAGCAACCATGTGATTTACTTTACAACTGCAGGGATTTGCTTAACCACCGAGGCATAAAAAGTTCATAAAATCAGGAGCTACTCATTTTAACAACTGCTTTGCTTAGCAAAGAAAATTCTGGTCCCAGTTGTGGTTTCTAAGTTGAAGGCTGTCTGTATACCATACATTAATTAATATGTAATTATTTGGGGGTGCGGGAGCCTAGCAGTTAAGACACAGGGCTTGTCACCCGGAAAGTTGGCAGCCTGAGTTCAAGACCTAAGTGCTACTGCATAGCAGGGAGAGCTCCCGACACTTGCTCCAGTCCTGCCGACCTAGCAGTTAAAAAGCATGCAAAATACAAATAAATAGGTTCCGCTTAAATTGGTGGGAAGGTAACAGCGCTCCATGCGCCTCGGTGTATAGTCATGCCAGCCATGTAACTACCGAAGCATCTTTGGGCAATGCGGGCTCTTTGGCTGTGAAATGGAGATGAGCACCGCCCCCTAGAGTCAGACCTAACTGAAAGGGAAAACCTTTACCTTTTAATAATTATTTAATATATGAGAAAGAGAGGAAAAAAAATACTTTGCGCTTCTCTCGCTCTTTCTTTACAAAACGATGATTTTAAATGTTGGCGAGGAAGCCATTTCACGTATCATGTGGAAACACCCAGTTTCTTACTTAGCCACAGGGACCGGATCACTCCTGTTGTACAGGGAAAGGAAGACCACCTTGATGGAAATATGCAGGAAATATGCAATAATTATTTGGGGGTAAAGGAGTGAAATATTGTCAAAGTCCAGGCAATAAAATAACATTTGGAGGTGGCTCAGACAGATGCCACTCTGGTTTAGTGGAGTATAAGAAGGAAAGGAGTCCGTTAGGAGATTGGCAGCATATAAATATGGTAGATAGATAGATAGATAGATGATTGATAGACAGATAAAACCCTTAGATAGATGATAGATAGATATAAATAGAGAGATAGATAGATGATAGATAGATAGATTCAACCCTTAGATAGATAGATATGAACAGATAATTCAACATAGATAGATAGATAGAGAGAGAGATGATAGACAGATACAACCCTTAGATAGATAGATAGATAGATAGATATAGACAGATAGATGATAGATAGAGAGAATCAACAGATAGATGATAGAGAGATATAGATAGAGAGATGATAGATAGATAGATTCAGCCCTTAGATAGATAGATATAGACAGATAGATTCAGCAGATAGATGGATAGATAGATTATAGCCAACCTCAATAAAAGTAATTTCAGCCTTCCTATGGAGTTAATTTCATGATCTGGTCTAAGTAGTGGGGCTGCTACCGGCAGTCCTTAACTTGCGACCATTCAAATGATGCCCGCCCCCCACTTCAGGGTCACCTGACTGTATTTTGGATCTCAGCAACCAGCCCACATTTATGGGCCTATGCAATGCCCTGCGGTTGCGAGACCATGATTTACGACATTTTTTTCCAGAAACCAGATATTTACTCCTGGTTTCTGAAAAACAATGCCCCAACGGAAATGATGGCTTTACTTAATGACCTCTGCAAAAAAGCTGCAAAATCAGGTCTGATCATGTGATGACTTGCTTTACAACCATCATGACTTAAGGCCATCATTGGCAGGCTTGGTTGCGGCTGCAAGTCAAGGACTACCTGTATTTGTACTTGATTTTAAACTTGTTAAATCACAATTTGTTTCCCCCCCAAAGAAAAACAAAAACATATTCCTTGCAGACAGGATTGAGAACAGTGACAAAGGCATCCATTTCAGGGGATGAAGTGGAGAAGAATGTCAAAAAAGTCAAGATGGCGGTCGCAATCACATGACTGAATCCCCATATCTTTTTTTAATCAAATGTTTTTTACTTGTCTGCCCATCTGAAATTTTTGAGCCCCCTCTGCAGCCATCTCTGACCAGGGGCATCCACAGGGGTGGCTGTATCATCTGCAAGATGGCGATGGTGTTGAAAGTGAAAAGGGGTGGGGCTTCAGTTGCAACTTTATTTATTTGATTTTTGATTCCATCTTTATCATTTATCATTTAAGTTTATACATAACTTAAGGCAGCAAGAAGTACTCCCTCCTCCTCCTCCTTCCTCCTCCTGGAAAGCCGGCTATCGTGCCTAAGGCGGGACTAGAACTCCCCATCTCCTGGTGATTGGCCCAATGCCACCCAGCCGGCTTTTGTGTCCAAGGCGGGACTAGAACTCCCCGTCTCCTGGCAATTGGCCCAAAGCCACCCAGACGGTTTTCATGCCCAAAGCGGGACTAGAACTCCCGGTCTCCTGGCGATTGGCCCAAAGTCACCCAGCCAGCTTTCGTGCCTAAGGTGGGACTAAAACTCCCTGTCTCCTGGCGATTGGCCCAAAGCCACCCAGCCGGCTTTCATGCCTAAGGCAGGACTAGAACTCCCCGTCTCCCGGCGATTGGCCCAAAGTCACCCAGCTGGCTTTCATGCCTAAGGCGGGACTAGAACTTCCCGTCTCCCGGCGATTGGCCCAAAGTCACCCAGCTGTCTTTCATGCCTAAGGCGGGACTAGAACTCCCCATCTCCCGTCTTTTGCATAACTTCAGTTCTATTCAACCAATATTTTTTAACTTCTTTACATGTCCACCACATGTGCTGAAAGAACATGTGCTAAACGTACCTGAAGACTGGGTACATTTTTAGCATTTATTAGATGATCCATTGTACATCTTGGATAATCAATCAGGAGATAAATGCCATCTGTGCATCATTTTATAAAAGTTCCTTTTAAGACCATAATGCAAAGTAACATTTACTCCATAATGCATAGCAGCATTTACTCCATTGGACTACACAAGCTCCCCCTGTTCAAGAGTAATATTATAGCCAAAGTTTTTGGCCATTTAATCATACACTCCTTGACATATGCGTCAAGATTCAGTTTCAGCAGTATCTTACATATTTTTGCAATGAAACAATCATCTCTAGTACACAAAATTTGTTCCAACTCCAGCTTTTCTTGAGCAAAAAATAACTTTTTAAATCAACTTAAACCTTTCAAAAATTTGATTATAAGTAAACCAATGACATATAAAACCCTTACTTACCATTTCTTCTCTTGACTTTAATTAGGTTCTCCATCAACAAAAGTTAAAATATCTACATACATCATCCGTTTAGGTTTTTTGGTCATCTCCGTCCTGTAAAAAGCTTCATGTGGAGAAAGCCACAGTGGAATTTTTGGCAGCAAGATCCCTTTAGACCTATTCCCCACTCTGATAAGAGCACACCTAACAAAATGATCTTAAATAATGGATTCATTTTAAACTTTTCATGCCACAAGTATGCATGCCACCCAAATCCCAAGTCATGTCCTTCAAGTTCCAAGAGCCTTGTATTTTTTAAAGTAATCCAATCTTTCAATCATACTGGATAATAAGCATCATAGTACAATAGTCTAAAGCCAGGTAGTCCCAAACCACCTCTTTCTTTAACTTCCTGCAACAATTTAAATCTTATCCTTGCTTTTGTGCCTTGCCATATAAATTCAGAAAGTGAGTTTCACCTGATTTTTGCCATTATTTAAACACAGTATCCTTAACCAAAATCTGAAAGAGAAATAACATTCTAGGTAAAACATTCGTTTTAATGGCAGAGATTCTACCCATCAGAGGCAACTGCAGTTTACTCCAACTGTCAATAATCTCCTGCCAGACTTTATAATTGTTTGAAACAACGTGCAATTCATAGTTGTCAACCAAACTCTCGAATATTTGACCTTTTTTCAATCTTAAAACCAGCTCTATTAATCAACATTTTTCTTTTTCATTCATGTTTTAAGTAACACTTTTGTCTTCTCTTTATTTTCAAACCTGCCAATTTACCAAATATTTCCATTTTCTCTTCACATAGTCTATATCAGTTATGGGATCTTGCAGCATCAACACCGTATCATCAGCAAAGGCTGATGGGGCATTTGAAGGAATATCTGGTTGCTCAAAAGACTGAGATATCATTTGGATGCTGTGTATAGATCCTGGAGGAACATGTGGAGGCTCCCTACTGCTGGTCTCTGAAGGACTAATGCAGGGATCTGAAACAATATAAGAGGGCTTCAGAATGGTAGTGGTCTGCAGGATAATATAGCTGGTCTTGAGAGGAGGAGATTCCTCAGAAATGATGAATGGATGGGTTTCTGGGGCAATGTATGGAAGATCTAGAGGAGCAGGAGTTCCTGGAGAGATGTATGGCTGTCCTAGAGAATTTGGGGTTTGAAGGGGGATATATGGGGCTGTAAGGAAGTAGACATTTCTGCAGGTGTCAATGGAGATTGTAGAGAGGAAGGAGTTTCTGAAGGTGTGTATGGAGGTTGTAGAGGAGCAGGTGTGTATGGAGATATGTATGGAGAGTCTTGAAGACCAGGGGTTTCTGGAGGTGTGCATGGATATTCTAGAGCAGAAGGGGGCTCTGGAGGTATATATGGAAGTTGGAGGAGTTGGTGTTTCTGGAAATTATGGAGGATCTAGAGCAGGGGTTTCTGGAGATATGCGTGGAGGTTCTAGTGGAGCAGGGTTTTTCTGGAGATGTATGTGTGGATCTAGAATGGGTTTCTGGAGGTACACATGGAAGATCTAGAGGAGTGGTAGTTTCTGGAGGTGCATGTGGAAGTTCTAGAGGAGTATGAAGGTATGTTTGGAGAATCAATGGAAGGAGGAGTTTCTGCAGGTGTGTATAGAAGTTCTAAATGAACAGGTGTTTCTGAATGTCTGTGTGGATAGTGTAGGGGAGCAGGAGTTTATGCAGGTATATATGGAGGTTCTAGAGGAGCAGGTGTACCTGGAGATGTGTATGGAGAGTCTAGGGGGACAGGATTTTCTGACAGTGTGTGTGGAGCATTTAGGGAAACAGGATTTTCTGAAAATGTGTGTGGAGCATCTAGAGGGGCAGGGCTTTCTAGAGATATATATGGAGGGTTTAGGGGAGCAGGAGTTTCTGAAGATATAACAGCTGTTTCTGAAGGTGTGTGTGAAGGGTCTAGAAGAGCAGGAGTTTCTGGGGGTATATAGACGTTCTAGAGGAGCAGGTTTTTCTGAAGGTGTGTAAGGAGGGTCTAGAGGATCAGAGGTTTCTGAAGTGGTGTATGGAGAGTCTAAAGGAGCAGGAGTTTCTGAAGTTATATTGATCTTCTGAAAGAACAGGTGTTTCAAAAAGTGTGTCTGGAGGGTCTAGAGGAGCAGGGGTTTCCGGAGATATATATGGAAGATTAGAGAAGTAGGTGTTTCTGAAGATCTGTGTGGAGGCTCTAGAGTAGCAGGTGTTTCTGGGGATGTGCATAGAAGGCCTAGTGGAGCAAGAATTTCTGGAGGTATATATGGAGTTTTGAGAGAAGCAGAGGTTTCTAGAGGTATATATGGATGGTCTAGAAGCACAGAAGTTTCTGGAGGTTTGTGTGGAGATTCCAGAGCAACAGAGGTCTCTGTAGGAATATATGGTGCTTCAAGAGATGGAAGGATGTCCACAGGCATATATGGTGGTTCTAGAGTGCCAGAGGTCTCTGAAGGTGTGTATGGGTTTTCTAGATCAGCAGAAGTCTCCACGGGGATATATGGAGGTTCTAGAGAACTGGTGGTGTCCTGGGGAGTATACGGTGGTTTTAGAGAGATAGGGAATACCAAAAGGGCATATGGAGGTTCCAGGGGGACAGTTGTCTCCAGAGGTATATAAGGAGGTTCTAGATGAGCAGAGGTGTCTTGATGGATATATGGGGGCTCCAAAGTAACTTTTGTTTCTGGAGGAGCATATGCGGGGGGCAAAGTACTTGACTTTGATTTAGATCTCAAGTGAAATGGCTTGTTAACTGCAACAAATGGAGACTCTAGAATTACTGTTGTCTCCTTAGGAATAAAGGGGGACACTGGAGGCGAGGGCGTTGTTTCTTTTGGGACAAATGGATCTTCCAGAAGTGTGGGAACTGTTTCTTGAGGGACATATGGTGGTTCCATGATAATTGTTTCCTCACGGAGATCAGTGATTGAAGCAGACTTGGTGACCTCCATGTTATGATTTTGTAGATGTTTCTCCTTTGGGATCTTTTCTGTTTCCACCATCTTTCCACTGATCCATTCCAGGAAGTGCTGAATGGAGGTGTAAATTCTTGGGTACTTTGTCTTGGCACAGTCTTTCCCTGAGCTGGAAATCCCAACTATGTAGTATGGTGATTTGAGAAAAGTCTTGCATATTAAAAGCCCCTCACCATCTCCCTGTAGAAAAAAGGAAAGAAATTCAACAACATTTTGGCAATCGTATGGTAAAGAAATTGGCTTTTAATAGTGAATGTTATACTTTGACCATTTGTTCACACAACACATCTAATCAAAGGCTGCATTCACCAAAAATACTAAAAATTTAGTCAATCTTTTTAGTGGCTTAGCATATAGCTGACTTTGGCAGGGTAAGACCTAGTAGTTATGGATAGAATACCACTTAGAAATTCCAAAGTGAAAGGCGAAATAAAAACTATTCTGGAAGAAGGTAGGAGCAAGCCACTTTCCCCCCCCACTTTTTGCTGGGGGAAAAAGCACAGATGTGAAGTCACCAAGAGTTGAACACAACTCAAAGGAGACTTTATACTGTGTGAACCAAATCTGATAAATTAGTTTACGGTTTATTTGTTTAAAATATGTATATAGCCACTAATCTTCTAATCAGTGCTGGGCAACTCCCAATCAAAAGTGGAAGCAGCATATAAAACTATATTCAAACTATAAAACTAAATACATTAAAAGATTATATGGTTCACAATATATTGTGAAAACCCAGAAAATATATTGAGTTACTAAGTTGAGCATGTTGTACACAGCACAAGGGGGAAAGAATGCCTTGTTTGGGAAGGAGCAATGTGTTTAGGATGACTCTCTATTACTGCATTTGCTGAATCAGTAATAGTTTCTTTAATTAAATATTAATATAAATCCAAATTTAATTTAATTACTTAAGCTGGTCCCCATCGGTTCTCTGTTTTTTTTGAAACATCGCCACCAGAGAGGGAAAGTGATTTACTCTGAATTTTTTTCCTAATGGACCACAAGATTTGATTAAGTTTTTGGTGATTTGGAAAACAAAATCTTCCTTTCCCCTTCAGTTTGGGGTCCAAATCCAAATCTTTCTTCAGAAATAGTTCTTTCATTATAGGCTAAAATCTGACTTGGTGGTTCAGTGGGAGTTGTGAACCCAGAAAGCTGGCTCAGGAGGGAACCGTGCTTACATTGGAAAACTGTCATGGTCTGTGGGAATGAATGACCTTGGGAGACAGAACAGAGAAACACAACCAAAGCAACGGAGAAAAGGCAGTTTAGCCCACAGTAGGAATTTGGTGGGCAAGAAGTTCAGAAGAGACATTTCCTAGTTTTGGGGCTATAAATGGGAGAGAGAAAAACTTACAAATTGCAAGATTCTAGCAATGTAACCTTACGATAAAGTAGAATTAGCTTGTCTGGTCGTGTTTCCTATTCAGTCTACCTTTCAAGGCTGACACAAACCGAGCCAACGGAAACTACTTTTTCTGTTCTTGTTGTTGATGGGCACAGTACTGAACTCTTTACCTGGCAAGAATCGCTATCCATGTCCTCCAAATTTGCACAGAGCATGTGGGGATTCAGCATCCCATTGTACCACTTGCTGCTGTTGCATGTCTCTCTCTCCAGAATGTTTGCTCTGGCTTTATACACAACGGCAGACACACCTGTGGGGAAGGCGTGGAGTTCAGTTGGATGACCATCTTCTCTGGTTATTGCTTTTTGAAGTAATTCCCTTCCCTAACACTCAAACACACCCACAATTTCCCAGTTCGGAATCTATAACCTGCTTGGCACAAAATCAATTAAAAGAGAGAGAGAATCATATTACTTGTGAATTGGTAAATTGGTCCTTGTCAATCTACACATCTAGAACTGGTGATGTCACCCGTCTGAGCCAAGATATCTTAGCATCCTTGTGTTACTCAGTTCTCAAGCAGGCTAAACAGGTGGCTGATAATGGAGGGATCTTATCTGGCATAATGGAAAAGCTGGGTGGGTCTTTCAAATCTGATGACAGCTGGCCATTGTGTTCTGCACTTCTACTCACTGAAGAAAAACAAGGCCAGAGGAATGTTCTGCACCTAAAGGGAGGAGTTACATCAGCCCAGAATAACAAGTATTGTGCTCATCTCTTCTTCTGTAGAACATCCAACTACGTCCATTATCACAAATGGTAAAGCATGGCAGGCTGTTCCCATCTTGTGATGATGGGTGATACCATGAAGGCTTGTTTCTGAGGTGGTTGGATGCAGGTGAAGGAAAGCTTATAGTCCTCTAAGGAGAAATTAAAAAAGAGAGAAATGGATACACTTGCCCATTTCGAAGTGGACATCCCAACCAATTTTCTGTTTGATCCAACCTGGGCGATCTATACAATAGCAGACCCATATATGAACCAACCCTTGACCATGCCTCCCTCCATTCTGATTCTCTCAGTTTTAGAGCTCCAACCACTGACATAGCAATTGGTGAAGACTTCAGAGTCCATGGTGACTGGTGGCAAACAGATTGGCCACAATAGTCATCAAAGGTTACAGGGCTGTTGAGCTCTATCAGTGCAATGTCATTGATCTCTGTGGATGGATTGTAATCCTGATGGAAGATGATTCATTTTTTTGAATGAAACTATGTTGTGGTTAGCTGTCCAGAAAGGTCTGTGGAACCCAGCACAATCCTCCAGACTTCCAAGGAGCTGCAAACAAACAGAGCATGGGATGTGCATCACTCAAAGAAATCTTTTGAATACAGCTACATCCCCAGAACTCAGATTTATGAAAATATGGATCCTTATGCCCGCTTTCCAGATAAAAGGATCTCCACTGAAGAATGAAATATCTGAAGGTTCCTGACCTGTATCTGGCATAATGTAGCCTCCACATATTCATGTAAAGGTTTGGAAAGTCTAATCAGTATCTTCCAAATTCTGAAATCCAGCCATTGCACAGACAGAGGAGAAAGGGGATGTACTTAATGGTTTTTGAGGACTCTTTTAAAAGAATATTTAAGAGTGTTCTTAAATAAAGAATAAGAATATGTAAATATAAGCTTTGATTTATGATTTTCATTTCAGTTGGTAACACTTTTTCTGGAGGTGAAGTCCACACATTTTAAAGTTGTTGAGGTTGAGAAACACTGATCTAGATGTTTGTGTATAATGTATTATGTAAATAATCTGCTATTCACCACTCTAGGCTTAAGTGGCTTGGATTAATAGTATAAAAATAAAATAAATGAAAGCAACTTCTTCCCTGTTTCACAAATACTCAGCAAGTAGATCCTGGTTTCTTTCTTACTTTCTCTTTGCACTGAAACAGTGTGCTACAGTGAGGATCCAACGAGCAGCAACTATGGTTCCTCCACAAGAATGCCTTGCTCCCCTGGGAGTGTAGATCTGGATGCTGATGAGCCAAGGCCATTTTCCAGGTATGACATCATTTCCATCCACCACCTGCTCCGAGGGTTGTACCCCACAGACTGAGAAGAAGCACACACAGAAAGATCAGAGGTGAAAAAGAGGTAGGTCCAATCTGATTGTGGTCAGGCTGAAGTTGGCAGAAGTGGTCTTTCCAGAGGATCTCAAAATGTGTGGGTCAAGAAACCAAAGAGATGATTTATCTGAATGTTCCTCTATGTTGTCTCAAGTTATATGCAATTAACCCAGAAGTTCTGTCTTAATGCATTTACACACTTACCAACACATAGGGTTTCTGATTCTACACTATATATTTGTAGAATTTTCTTTCTATTGGCTGCATACTTTGGAGGTACATTTTAACTTCATTATTGCTGTGTTATTATTCTATTTACTGTTGTTCTGACCTGCTGTACCGGAGCCAAATTCCTTGCATGTCTAACCATGCTTCTTGACCTCTGACCATCACATCACTTATGGGGAAAAAAAGGATAAGAAGGGTCCCTTCCTTAAGATTCCTCTTTGAAGTATAGGCAGCTAAAGGAGGCTGAGATTGCTGGAGAGAGGGTTGCAGAATAAAAAATGGGACATCTCCACCCGTCCCTTGACCATCTTCACAAATAAATAGAAGAGACTCCCATTCCACCTGTGACTGTCTCATCCACATTTGTCTCCTTTAGAAGAATCCCTAAAGCTATATGTAAATTTTTGGGGGTCATGAGATCAAATTCAACAACTCCGTTCCTTGAATGCATAATTAAAATATAACCCCTAAACCTTGGCCATTCCTTTTCCAAAAGCTTCCCCTTCACATTTCCAGTTTTATAGGTCTGATGATGCAAATCAACACTTGGTTAATTAAGTAAGATTACAAATATATAACTGAAATAGCTTTTCCCTTCTGATGTTTGGAGTGCTGTTCTCAACAGTCCCAGCGCAAGATTGGATTACACGTAAATATTCACTTTCACAATTGCTGGTGGCTTGAAGCTTTAATTTTGCGATCTTGATGGCCTACCCCTGCTACCTTAGACTCAAGGAATAAAATTTGGGAATCTGCAACTCTCGCCCAGCCCCAGCTCCCACAGCTGACCCAAAAGGATACTGTCTATCCAACTTTTCCAGCGATGGCAGTACATTAACAGCTCGATGGCAGTACATTAACAGCTCGCTCTGTCATTGTTAAAGGCATTGCCAAAGTTGGTGTGGGACCCTCTCTGAAAGGCTGACCCAATGGAACCCAGGTTGTCGAGTTTAAGAAAATCAGACTAACCCATCATCCTATAAGACTGTTAAAGCACAGTTTAACCAGACAATCCCCCAAAAAATAAATGCAAAGTGTACCAAATACAGAATAAGCTTAATGAGTCATATCCTGAAAATATTCCTGAGAATTCACACAATATACAACAAAACTGAGGAGCATCTAGGTAAGACACAATTTGGTTTCAGAAATAATCTTGGTACACGAGATGAGCTATTCAGCATCCAAGTTCTTGTACAGCTTTGTAGAGATGTCAATCGTTGTCTATCTGTGCTTCATTGATTTTGAAAAAAGCATTTGATAAAATAAGACACAGTAAATTATTAGATATCCTGAAACAAGTGGGATTAGATGATAAAGACATCCAAATTATAAAGAATCTATACTGGCATCAAGTAGCAAAGGTGAGACTAGGCCAAAAATACTCAGCTGATGCAGAAATACGAAGAGGGGTTAGTTAGACAAGGATGTATGTATTCTGTTGTCTCCACTGCTGTTCATATCTACTCTGAATCAATCTTCAATGAGGCACTGGAAGACATCAAAGTAACCGGTGTTTGGATCAACAAATTTAAGATATGCTGATACAGTTCTGCTTACCAGTAAGCATGAAGACCTTCAGCTCATCGACAGTCACAGAAATATCTGGGAAATACGGCTTGAAGCTTAACACCTCAAAAACCAAGATCATAGTCATCAGCAAACAACGCATTAATATGCCACCAATAAATCTGGAAGGAATGCCATTGGAAAAAGTCAAAAGGATCACGCACCTGTTCTAATTTATATGAAAGCTGGGACATGACCACTGGAGTAAAGACAAGGACAGAGAAAGCTCAAACAGCATTCTTCAAAATGGAGGTCGTCTGCAGTCATAATATAAACCTAAATCAGGCTTGTCAGAAGATGTTATATTTTTTCTATCCTGCTCTACGGAGTAGAGTTGGTCCCTGACAGGCCACCTGAAAGAGAGAGGGAGCATTTGAAATGTGGATTTACAGGAAGCTGTTACGTATAAACTGGATTGACAAGATCAGAAAATGAGGTGA
>JANHZU010006217.1:43472-53783 GCA_032468055.1 Acrochordus granulatus | reverse complement strand
CTTTTAGTATTTGCCCTGCTTCATTTTGTGCTCCAAGGTTTACTTGCCTGTTATTCTGGTTACCTTTTGAATTCCTACTTTAGCATTCCAATCCCCTATGACAAAAAGGACAACTTTTTTTGATGTGAATTCTAGAAGTGTTGCAGGTCTTCATAGAACTGATGACTTCAGTCTCTTTGGCATCAGTGGTTGGGGCATAGTGATGTTGAATAGTTTGCGTTGGATTTGAACCGAGATCATTCTCTTGTTTTTGAGACTGTACCCCAGTACTGTTTTTTCCACTCTTTTATTGATTATGAGGGCTACTCCATTTCTTCTAAAGGATTCTTGCCCACAGTAGTAAATGGTTGTCTGAATTAAATTAAATTTGCCCATTCCTGTCCTTTTTAGTTCACTGATTTCCAAGATGTTGATGTTCAATCTCTCCATCACGTGTATGACGTGATCCATCTCACCTTGATTCATTGATCTTACATTCTAGGTTCCCATGCAATATTGTTCTTTACAGCAGTGGACATTCCTTTCCACCTCCAGACACATCCACAGCTGAGCATCCTTCCAGCTTTGGCCCAGTCATTTCACTCTTCTGAAGCTACTTGAAATTGCTCTTTCCCAGTGGCATACTGATCACCCTCCGACCTGGTGTGCTCATCTTCTGACATCATATCTCTTAACATTTTGTTACTGTCCATGGGGTTTTCTTGGCAAAGATACTGGAGTGGGTTTCATTTCCTTCTCCACTGGATCACATGTTGTCTGAACTCTGTGCTATGACCTCTCTGTCTTGGGTAGCCCTGCACAGCATAGCTCACACAAGCCCCTCCCCCACAAGAAGACATGACTCTGTATTGCAGTCCATTTAGGAGGCCTTATCTCTCCCTGCATCCACCTTTCCAGGTTTCAGAGTATTCCATAGAAAATTCTTTGCATGCATGCTGGGCATTATTTAAGCTATCATCTGGCTTATGATAACATGAGCTAACCCTGCAGAGTTGTTGTAGGTATGAGGAAAGGAAGCACTGTAGAACATGAAAGGATTAATCCTGCTTGTTCCAAAACAGTTCCAAGTCCTCCAGTCTGTCCTGAAGGTTTCACAAATCCTATTCTTTGCTGAGGGTAATCCTTCTGTTCTTCATCCTATCAACAGGCTGCCATACCCTCAAGTGGGTCCTGCAGATGCCAAAGCTGCCAGTCCAAAGAATGGAGGAGAGTACATGGAATCCTCCTTATGCTCTCTGGAAGACCAGACAAGCTGTTGCTTTTGGGCATGGTCTTCTTTTCAAAAATAATAGTGGCATTTTAAAAGTCAGAAAATGAAAGGGCTCAGTGCCCTTTTTCCTTCTGGGAAATCCCAGTTTTCATGTCTACAACTGACCTTTGCAGCAAGTATGAGAGAGAATGCTTACTCTTCCCCCAGTACAATAATTACAATTAATTCTCACAGCTTCTTTTTATACATAAAGTATTCTCCATTCCCACTGACTCAAATTGTAAAGGATGAAGCTGATGAAACTGTTGACAGGCAAAATCTGGGCATGTGCGTTCATACCTCAAGGCAGGCAGAAGAAGAGTGGCTAAGCATCTGTTGACACAAATGGAGGTGGGAGGAAAAGGATGAAGTTTAAGCCTGGATCCCTGCTCTGGCAGATCTAGATATAACATGGTTTCCATGTTTGGCAGCAGGCTGGTCTGTGTGTATGGTTTCTTTCTTCTCTGTGAAAATCAGCTTACATTCAAGTATTGAGCTCTTGAAATTTCTGCTGTTATGAATGCAGGGTTGAGTTTCTGGGGCATCAGAGTATTGCATCATGGCTTGAGGTCTGACACAAATCTCCTTTCCTTCCCTGTAGCTGTGGATAATGAAGGTCATCTGGATGATGGAAGGCGGATGATGAAGTCAGAAAACGTTTTGCTCACTGAAGATCCTGAGAATAATTCTCAGTATTTCCTGTGTGAAGCTCTGAGAGAAGTGTTTCTTAGGTTGAGATAGAATTGGGCAAAGGGGACCTGGGTCTTTGCTTGGGAGGATTAAAGCAGCTCACTTGGGCTTGTGGAAAGCCTTCTGAAGTCTGGACGTTGCTGTTTGGTGTCAAGCGTACTTAACAAAGAGAGCAGAAAACCTCCCACTTCTTGGCAAGACAGTTCTCTTTTCCTCCTGTCACTTCCTCCGGTAAAGAGTCAGTTGGCTCTTGGCAGTGGAGCCCTGCTGAAGAGATCCTACCACCACTACACTAGCAAGGATGCAGGTACCCTTTCGGTCTCTGTCACGGCCAGAGAGCTGTCAGAACAGAGGCAGAAACACCAGAGGAGCTTCCAGAAGGAAGGGAATTTAGAAGCCCCTTTGATGTCTATGAAGTCTCACTTCCCTTCTACCTGCAAGCCTGCATTTTGAAAAGGTGGAAGGAGGCCTGTGTTAGGCTGGAAAGGGGCTTGTCTTGTTTATAGGGGCAGTCCTCATTTTGCAACTGCCTCTTTGTAACTGCAGTTACCACCATGTATTAAGTTTCTTCTTTATTATGATCTATCTATCCTTATCATCCTCTTTTGACTGTTCAAAAGACCTTAGAGCTGTTTTGGCATTTGTCCTCTAGGGTTTTACATTGCTAAAGCAATCTTCCCCTGCAGATGCACAAGAACTGGGTATTTTTGCCTTAGTGAAGGTTAAGCTGTAGGTAAAAAGGTAAAGGTTACCCTGCCAGTCATGACCTACGCTAGGGTGCGGTGCTCATCTCCGTTTCTAAGCTGAAGAGCCAGCGTTTGCCCGGGGGTGCTTCCGTGGTCATGTAGCTGGCATGGCTAGACGCAAAGTACGCAGTACCCATTTACTAATTGCATTTTGCCTGCTTTTGAACCGCTAGGTTGGCAGGAGCTGAGGCAGAACAACAGGAGTTCACCCTGTTGTTCCGGCAATGCCAGTTCTTGAACTTGGGCCACTGTACTGCCAGCCATTTAAGAAGCAGATTAAAGCACATTAGCATCCAGGTTAATTTTTAAAAGCTTTCTCTATTTGCAGGCTATCCTGTTCACACGAGCAATGATGAATTGTTTTCCCATCATTTCTACACATTCACGTGCTTCAGGTGCTCGTACCTGAGGTTCCCTCCTAGAAGAGAACATCTGCAGTGTTCACCAGTTGCAGGGACTGCAGCTCTAATAACTCACTTAACCATTTTCATGGTATTTCCTCCTCTTGTTTCTTCCTGGCAGCAAGGAATTTCTCTACTGGTAGTTGAATTCAGACAATCTCTGTAGCTTCCACATTGCCAATGCACTTAAAACCTCTTTTAAGCATCTTCCTTTTGTTGTGGGCTTTTTTATACATTGTGGGGTTCTTGGTGCTCTCTGAGCTTGATTGTTTTCATGCAGACATTTCAGTACCACAGCTAGGTAACATACTCTCCGGGGTCCCTGCTGCTTCCAGCTGGAGCCTCTCCTCTATGGTAATGCTAATTGATACAGTTAATTGAACTCACCTCTAGACCTTGATTTGCCTCCTGTCTTGGGAGATAGCTTTTCTGTTGCTTTGAAGTTGGATCATCAACTGGAAAACTGTGTTCTTTAGGAAGAGGCCCTGCCTTATTGTTTCTAGGTCTTCATCCTTCCTTCCAGAGTCAGTCTCATCATCCGGCCTCCTTTTGTTTCCAACCCTTTAACACCATCAGAAAGATCAATTCATTCTCTGGATGTCTGTTCAGTATCTGGCCAGGACCGGTGTTTATTCCAACACCCATCTAAAGGGTATCATCTTTCTCCAGCATTTCTCCAAATGGATAATGGCAATCATCAAGCTTTGTTATGATTGGCTGTGAAGTGAGAAATTGGGATCTGAACCGATCTATGCTCTCTTCTTAAGAACTGATGATGGCCTTGGCAGCCTTCCTCTGGTGTCTTCCCCTCCAGAAATTATGCTTGGTGGCCAGATGGGTTTAGCCCTCTCCTAGCACTGCAGACCGAACCTCCACATCCATGCCACATTTGGAAAGACTCTTTGGTCGGTTTATAAGAGCTTGACCCTTCTTGGTGTAAAGAGATTACTCTATATTATGGAGGCCATGAGGAAGAACAGCTTGCAGGTCCTTGAATGTTCATCTGTGAATTCCTGCAACCCATCCTCCTATTCCAGTTGATCTCAAACAATCTCATTGTTTTCTGAAATCTATTTTGTTTATTAGATTTTTGTGCCACTTGCGCCACCAAGCCCCAATTAGATTTTTATCCCACCTTTATTATTTTATGAGTAATAAGTAATATTATTATAAGTAATAATTGAATGTGAAACTAGAAATTGAAGGGGTAGTGATAAATGTCATCAGTGAATATGTCCTGCAAGTTGGGTGTGAGATTGATGAAAAAGAAGAATTTTGGAGTAAGTTGGACAAAGTGGTGGTATGCATTCCCAGAGAAGAGAGAGTAGTGATTGGAGCAGACTTCAATGGACATGTTGGTGAAGGGACACCGGCAATGAGGAGGTGATGGGTAGGTATGGTATCAGGGATTGAAATGCAGAAGGGCAGATGGTGGTGGATTTCACAAACAGAATGGAAATGGCAGTGGCAAATATAAATTTTAAGAAGAAGGATGAGCACAGGGTGACATAAGAGTGGAGGAAAGTGCACACAGGTGGACTACATTCTATGCAAGAGATTCAGTCTGAAAGAGATCAGAGACTGTAAGGTGGTGGCAGGAGAGTGTGTAGTTGGGTGACATAGAATGGTGGTCTGCAAGATGACTTTAGAAGTGAGGAGAAGGAAGAGAGTGAGGACTGTACCAAAAATCAGATGGTGGAACCTGAAAGAGGAAGAATTTTGTGCGAAATTTAGGAAGAAGGTGAGTCAGATCCTGAGCATCAATAAGGAGGTTTGGGATGACTGGGCAACTATTGCTGAAGTGGTGAGGGAGACAGTGAGGAAGGTTCTTGGTATAACATCTGGAAAGAGTAAGGGAGACAAAGAGACTTGGTGATGGAATGAAGAAGTCCAGGAAAGGCATAAGAGGAAAGAGACAGGCAAAGAAAAATTGGGATAGCAAGAGAAACAAGGAAAGCAGACAAGAGTATAAGGAGATAAGAAATTGAGTGAAGAGAGATGTGGCCAAGGCAAAAGCATATGATGAGATGTATGAGAGGCTGAACTCAAAGGAAGGAGAAAAGATCTTGTATTGACTGGTCAGACAGAGAAATAGAATGGAGGGGGATGTGCTGCAAGTTAGGGAGGTAAAAGATGCT
Source organism: Acrochordus granulatus (assembly GCA_032468055.1). Classification (NCBI taxonomy): domain Eukaryota; kingdom Metazoa; phylum Chordata; class Lepidosauria; order Squamata; family Acrochordidae; genus Acrochordus; species Acrochordus granulatus. Next base: position 48,559 of record JANHZU010006217.1, on the reverse strand, counting down.
GATGGAAATGTGCTGACAAACCAAGAGAGTGTTTTAGGGAGGTGGAAGGACTACTTTGAGGAACTGATGAATGTAGAAAATGAGAGAGAAAGGAGGTCAGATGATGCAGACATAGTGAACCAGGACGTATGGGAAATTTGTAAGGACAAGGTGAGGTGGGATATGAAGAGGATGAAAAATGGAAAGGGAGTTGGGCCAGATGATACACCAGTAGAGGCATGGAACTGTTTAGAAGAGATGGTAGTGGAGCTGCTAACCAGATTGTTTAACAAGATTCTGGAAAGCGAGAAATTGCCTGAGGAGTGGAGAAGAAATATACAGTACTTGTCTGGATTTTTAAGAACAAGGGAGATGCACAAAGCTGCAGCAACTATAGAGGCATAAATTGATGAGTCTGTGGGAAAGAGTAGTAGAAGCTAGGTTGAGAGGAGAGATGAAGAGCAATATGGTTTTATGCCAAGAAAGACTACTTCCGATGCAATGTTTGTGCTGAGAGTGCTGCAGGAGAAGGCCAGGGAAGGAACTGCACTGTGCGTTTGTGGATCTGGAGAAAGCATATGATAGAGTACTGAGAGAGGAGCTGTGGTACTGTATGAGGAAGTCCAGAGTAGCGGAAAAATATGTGAAGTTGGTATATGCATGAAGACAGTGTGACAGCAGTGAGGTGTGTGATAGAAATGACAGACTGGATTAAAGTTAAGGTGGGTTTACATCAAGGAAAGGCTCTCAGTCCCTTTCTGTTTGCAATGGTGATGGGCAGGTTGACGGATGAGGTCAGACAGGAGTCTCCATGGGATATGATGTTTGCAGATGACATTGTGTTCTGCAGTGAAAGTAGGGAGAACACTGAAATGAACATGGAGAAATGGAGGTATGCACTGGAGAGAAGGGGAATGAAAGTCAGTAGGAGCAAGACAGAATACATGTGCATAAACGAGAGAGAGCCGGGTGGAAGGATGCAGTTGCAATGGGTAGAGGTGGTAAAGGTGGAGGACTTTAAATACCTAGGGTTGACTGTCCAAAGTAATGGGAAATGTGACAAAGAAGTGAAGAAGAAAGTGTAGGCAAGATGGAGTGGATGGAGAAGAGTGTCGGGAGTGATTTGTGATAGAAAGGTTTCCGCAAGAGTGAAAGGAAAGATTTACAAGACAGTGGTGAGACCAGCAGTGCTGTACGGCCTGGAGACAGGCCTTATTTAAATAATAAGACCAGAGGTGGAGCTGGAGGTGGCAGAGTTGAAGATGCTGTGATTTTCGTTGGGTATGACAAAGTTGGACAAGATTAGAAATGAGCATATTAGAGGGACAGCACAAGTAGGAAGGTTTGGTGATAAAGATAAAGTGAAGCGAGACTTAGATGCTTTGGGCATGTGTTGCAGAAGGATGAAGAGTACATTGGGAAGAGTTTGTTGAGGATGGAGCTACTGGGCAGAAAGAGAAGAGGAAGGCCCAGGAGGAGATACATGGATGCTATGAGAGAAGATATGCAGAAGATCGGTGTGACTGAAGAGGATGTTGAAGACTGAGGAAGATGGAAACAGAAGATTTACTGTGATAACCCATGACATGAGCAGCCAAAAGAAGAAGTCTACATGGAATTGCACATAAAATAAAGTTGAGTCTGATGGAAAAAAATGCTCTAACTTGCGCATGATAGTTTGTGCTTGTAATAATGTTTCCTAAGTGGCAAGGTAAGGAGGATGGATGCCTCTTTAAAACAGGTAACTGATTGTACAGATTACTCAAGAATTTACATTTTTATTTACTAAATCCTTTTTAAATAATATTCGCTGAATCTGAGTCTGCAATATTTAATTAATTAAGGCTGGATGCTATATAGATGTTTTTATAGGAGTATGTTTTATTGGAGAGACTTATTTCTGAGGAGATACATATTGTTTTCCTTTCTTTAAAAAATCAGATCAATGTATTTTTCTGAAAGAAACATAGAAATTTAAGATTGGAAGGGAATTTGCAAATTGTCTAGTTCAATCCCTTCCCTGATGCAGGAATCCATGTAATAGGGATTACATGGATACATGTAATCTATATATATATACATAGGAATGACTTATATACATATATATACATAGGAATGACCTTAAATATAAATATATGTATAAATATATAAATATAAATATGTTTAAATATATACATAGGAATGACCTTAGGAGATTCCTAAGATGCTGCTTAGGAAACAGATAAGATTGGGTAGAACCCATAGCTATATAATGGGCAGAGCAAGGGGCTCAGAAGATTTTTCCCTAACTTCTAAGGCTGTAAAGGAGACAATGGAAGATTTGTACTTTCAGATTTTCAAGATTGATGTCAGCCTTCCCAGGTAGACCAGACAGGAAATATGACCAGATGAGCAATTCTACTTTATTGTAAGGCTGCATTAAAATAATCCGGATTACACAGATGCAATGCCTCCAAGCATTCTTTGTATATTTTTCCTTCTAGTCCCTTTTTACCTTGATTGCTTCCTTTGGAATTTGGAATTTTGGAATTTGGAATTTTGGATTTGCTTCAGTTTGTCAGTATCCTTCCTGAAGTGTGGCATCTAGAGCTGGAAGCAATATTTTAGATGCGGCCTGACAATGCAAAATAAAAATGAATGATGACTTTTTTGCTATTCTGTATAAATATCTATTCCTAATCCAAGATCTAATTAAAATTAGATCTTTAAGAAAAAATAATTTTCTTAGGTAGCAGAGACATCTGCTGGCAGGTCTTTTAAATTATTTCCTGAAATTATAGTCTTGTGTTCCTTTTTTCAATTGCTTTTTTTAAAAAGTTAATATTATTAGCAAGTTCCTCATCTTGAAATATTCCAAATGACTTGGAACAGTGATGTTAAAAAGCTGTGCATGTTAATTATCCTAAGCTTACAAACAGTATTTGTTTATATTTTACTTTAATGCTTGTCATTGCTAAACCATATTTCCTATCTTTTTAGAAAATGCAGTAACTAAAACACATTTTTCAAAAATAATGACAATAAAGATTTTATTGATTTACAAAATATTCCCCTCCTCCCCCTGCCAATTATTGAAGTCTCACTGTAATCTAACTCAGTCCCTGTTGACTAAATATGTAGATGGATCTGCATAATTTTCTGGACAGTAATATAGAAGTCATTTGCCACTCCCTTCCATTGTGAAATATCTGTCTGTTGATCTATCTATCTATCCATCTATCTATGATGGATATATAACTTCCTACTTTTGTTAAAAGCTCTGGGCCTCCCTAAAAGTCTTGCTCTGGTCCTAACAGACAGGATGAAAAGAATTGTCATTTAAGTGCCGTATTTACAGTAGAAAAGAAATGACAAAATCTTTCTGGATACATTTTCTGGGCAGGGCAACTCTCCCGCTTATTAAGTGCATCAAGTGTATATACACATTTATATATGCAAATACAAAATTTTCAGTCTGTACTTGTGTACCGCCTCCCAGTGTCTACCTGGCCAATTTGATCTGACAAGGCCAATTTGATCTGACAAATGTCATCCACTGGGACCTGGAAGTGTACCTTTTCTGTTGCAGTATCAGCCTTTCATCCAGGCCTTTGACTAGCTTGGTTGAACCCCCTTCAAGATAGGTTGGGGTTGCTTCTTGGTCTTGTTTTTTGCATGTTTTATTTGTTTTTATCACTACTTTTGTGTTTCTTCCTATTAAAAAAAGATCATAACTAATTAAATCATAAAAATAGGAGGGAAGAAATGAGTGCTGTATCTTCAAACTAGTGCTGCAGTCCATGGGGTCACAAAGAGTTGGACACGAAAGCGTGACTGAACAACAACAACAAATCACTTACAGACTAAACATGCTTGCAGGGAATTGTTTGGAGCAGTATAAGAAGTTGCAATCAGAGCATTTTAAAAAGGATATCCCACCACAAAAGCTATGAAATAATAGACAGTTCACAAAAGCTATATACCAGAATATTTTTTAAGCCTAAAATTCTATTTAGCAACAATACAGCAAACCAAAAACTCGAAAATGAGTTAAACGAATAAGAAACTGTGTTTTCTCAGCCATCATTTACAAACCATGACTGAGTTCACACAACATGTGGAAACCAAACAAACCAAGCCATACAACATGAATAAATTGCTTAGCCCATTGTGTGAATCTTGAGGATTAAACCTGTATACAAGTCCTTCCGGAGTGAGAGCAACTAGTCAATTTTACTGCCTCACTTCGCCTCAGCTACTGATTCAGGTCCTCGATTTAAGGCCCGGATTGCCATTCCCATCTTCTAAAGCCGGCAGGCAAATAGCCTTGTTATACTGAGGTGAGGCGAGTTCTAGTAAAAGATATCTAAGTCACCCAGGAGAATCTTGTGTGAGAGGAAAAAACCCCTCCGTGGTTCATTGTTATGAAAAGGGAAAGGCAAGGGCGGGAACGGAGCGAAGCAATTACTCCAGAGTCCACGAGAAATCCTTGAAAAAAAATCCTTGGAAATGCTTGCGTTCGCGAGACACGAGTGAGAGACTGTACTGTAGATTTGTGAGAACTTGTGCAACTATATTATAGTCGTGAGGATTCGTAACTCGAACGGCCTGAGGTGAAAGAAAGGAGAATTTTTCCTGTCAAAGAAAGACAAAGAAGCGGCCCCGACATCGCCGACAAGCGAAAACTGTCATTCGCGCGGAGGCTAACCGCCAGCTGATTGATTGAACCAGCGTGGAGGGCGGGGAAAACGAGTTTCGGCGAAGCGGCCAAGAGCCCACCCCCATTGCCTCTTTCAGGAGTCTAAGTCCCTTGCGATTGGCTCTGAAGGCCACCGACACCAACGATTGGTCCATAAACGCTTCGTTCTGCGTTGATTGGCTGAGGGAAGACGTCCTCGACCCTCTTGCAGGCCCCGGGAATCGCGGCGCAGCTTATGAGGGGAGTTGAACGCGGGAGTCGTTCTTCTCACGCGTTGGCTCGCAAACCTCCCCGCAGTGATAGTATCATTCCCTAAGGCGGGCTTGGTCAGGTAATAGGGCCTGTTTGTCCTTCCACCCGTCTCCGGAATAAAAAGTGGCGCGAGACGAGTGCCCTCAAGTGAGAAAAGTCAAAATGGCGGCCTCCACGA